>SJYC01029134.1:0-17617 GCA_006408675.1 Madoqua kirkii | reverse complement strand
CCCAGATATGCAGATGACACGACCCTTATGGCAGAAAGTGAAGAGGAACTAAAAAGCCTCTTGATGAAAGTGAAAGAGGAGTGTGAAAAAGTTGGCTTAAAGCTCAACATTCAGAAAGCCAAGATCATGGCATCTGGTCCTATCACTTCATGGCAAATAGATGGGGAAACAGTGGAAACAGTGTCAGACTTTATTTTGGGGGGGCTCCAAAATCACTGCAGGTGGTGACTGCAGCCATGAAATTAAAAGACGCTTACTCCTTGGAAGGAAAGTTATGATCAACATAGACAGCATATTCAAAAGCAGAGATGTTACATTGCCAACAAAGGTCCATCTAGTCAGGGCTATGGTTTTTCCAGTGGTCATGTATGGATGTGAGAGTTGGACTGTGAAGAAAGATGAGCGCTGAAGAATTGATGCTTTTGAATTGTGGTGTTGGAGAAGACTCTTGAGAGTCCCTTGGGCTGCAAGGAGATCCAACCAGTCCATTCTGAAGGAGATCAGTCCTGGGTATTCATTGGAAGGACTGATGCTGAAGCTGAAACTCCAGTACTTTGGCCACCTTATGTGAAGAGCTGACTCATTGGAAAAGACTGATGCTGACAGGGATCGTGGGCAGGAGCAGAAGGGGATGACAGAGGATGAGATGGCTGGATGGCATCACCAACTCGATGGACATGAGTCTGGGTGAACTCTGGGAGTTGGTGATGGACAGGGAGGCCTGGCGTGCTGCGATTCATGGGGTCGAAAAGAGTCAGACACGACTGAGTGACTAAACTAAACTGAACAACACAGCACCCCAAGTACATAAAGCAAAAACAGGCAGAGTTGAAGAGAGAATTAGACAATTCAACAATAATGGAAAGCTTCAATATATCACTTTCAGTGATGGATAGCACAACTAGCCAAAACATTAGCAAGGAATTAAGCTTGAATCACTCTATGAAAAAACTAGATTTAAAAGACATTTGTAGAAAACTCCACTCAAAAATGGCAAAATACATTTTCTTCTCAAGTGTACATGGAACATTCTCCAGGACAAGCCATATGTTAGGTCATAAATCTCAAAAAATTAAAAAGTATTAAGATAATACAAAGCATGTGTATCCCAGTCACACTGGAATGAAGTTAGAAATCAATAACAAGAAATTTGGTAAATTCACAAAAATGCAGAAATTAAGCAACACACTCTCAATAACTAATGGGTCCAAGAATAAAACCACAAGGGAGGTCAGAAAATACTTTGAGAGGAAGGAAAATGGAAACACGCTTACCAAAATTTATGGGAGGAAGCTAAAATGGTAGAGAATATTTGCTTTATCAGTGTTATTTGAAATTCTTAAGAAGTTATGCAAGGACAATCAATTTTTTAAAGTTTGTAATTGTTGAAAGCTTGTCAATTCCTCCCTTAACAGTTGGATACCCAGTGGCTTGGAAAGGCTGAACAACTTTCTTACAGTCACAATGCTTGTCATGGAGATTCAGCAGAACCCAGGACCCCAAGTCCCTGCATTAATTTTGGATAATCACCTATCTCTTCCTTCTCCATCACACACTTTTTTTTTTCAGTTGGAGGATAATTGTTTTAGAATATTGTGTTGGCCTCTGCCATACCTCACAGTGAATCACAGCCACAGGTATACATAAGCCCCTCCCTTCTAAGCCCCTCTCCTGTCTCCTACCACATCCCAGCCCTCTAGCCTATCACAGAGCACTGGGTCGAGCTCCCTGCGTCACACAGCAAACATATACATTACGATGTGTAAAATATATAGCAGGTGGGAGTTTGCTTCATCACACTTCTAATATCACATTGCTAATATTCAAATCATTCTTTCTTTCCTGCCACAGCTACAATTCTTTGTACATTTACTTTAATCCTCTAGACTATTAATTCATCAAATACGAAGACTTCCTTGTGTTTCTCTGGGTGCATTTGCATGGCACTTTGAGTAGTAATTATGAAAGCATATCTTGGACACCCATTATATTGCAGGCACTAGGCTACAAGTGCCTGCAATATAAGGCACTGTCATTGAACAAGGCACAGTCCTGTCTGCCGAGAAGATCAGTCATAGTCTAGTGCTCAATACATTCTTTGCTGATGAAGAAAATGGATTATGAAGCCACCAACTGGACCATCCTGCCTACTAAACAGCACTTGCTAGATTTACTGAAATACTTTAAACATCATATTAAAAAGCTCAAGATGAAGAGCTACTCAGATACTAACTTCTCCAATAATACATTAAAACCACTAGTGAGCATCCCAAGCTCAGATTTTTTTCAGATCAAAACGGTCTAAAATAAGGTCTGGGGAAAGCTTTTCTCTTTCAGAAAGGTGATTTCTGCCAATGAATGAGATCATATGCTTCCAAGCAGTAGGTCCCTGGGGATAATTCCTGCACTTTGAAAAATAAACTTAAAAGAGATTTCTTTTTAAAATATTGACAGCAACGATATAAAGTGCATTCCTAGTTTGAAAGGTAAATTAAATTACAGATGCGATGTTAACATACACACAGAGAGAAAGAAACCTGTAAGAAATTGGGTTGCATTGCAGACTGGATTTGGTTGGGTTCAGGTCTTTCTAAGGAGCAGTAGGTCCTGGGCCTTTATAAGCTTTGTAACCACCAGACACACAGAAGTGCTCTCAGCGGGACTGTGCCAAGGCCCTGAGGAGCTGGGAAACACTGGTGTTACTTCTCTGTGGGCTCTGAGTGTCAGGCTGCTGCAAAATGTGGCCCTGGAAAGACCTTGCTGTCTGCTTTCAGAAGTCACGCTACTTCTTGATGCTTGCTGGATCTTTCCCCTAAGCGAAAAGGAAAGCTGTGTTATTGACCAGTTCAGTGATAAAGGATACAGACTGGAAAGCAAAAGAATTCATGAGTAACATCAGGTTTCAAAAATGGGATCTAGAATCAGAGTCAGGGTGACCTAGAACCTAAAGAAACATTTTCATTGCTGCTTTTTTAAAAAATTAGAGTATAATTGCTTTATAATCTTGTGTTAGTTTCTGATGTACAATGAAGTGAATCAGCTATAAGTATACATATATCCCCTCCCTGTGGTACCTCCCTCCCACCACACCCCCATTCCACCCCTGTAGGTCATCACAGAGCACCAAACTGAGGTTCCTGTGCTTTATAGCAAGTTCCCACTAGCTGTCTATTTTACACAAGGTAGTATATATGTCCATCCTAATCTCCCAGTTCATCCTTCCTCTTCCCCTCCTACCCCATTCCACATGTGAATTCTCTACATCTATGCCTATTTCTGCCCTGAAAATAGGTTCACCTATACTCTTTTTAAATTGATGGCTCAAATCACTGACATGAGATTTAAAAAATGATCTTAACTTAGTATTTATTAGTATTTAGTGAATATTTTAGTCAGACTTGGTTAGGTTAGGTTATGTTGTTCTTCAGTTGCCAAGCTGTGTCCAACTCTTTGCCACCCATGACCTGCAGCAGCATGCCAGGCTTCCCTGTCCCTCACTGTCTCCTGGAGTTTACCCAAGTTCATGTCCATTGAATCAGTGATGCTATCCAACCGTGTCATCCTCTGTCTCCCTCTTCTCCCTCTGCCTTCAATCCCTTCTAGCATCAGGGTATTTTCCAATGAGTTGGCTCTTCGTATCAGGTGGCCAAAGTAGTGTAGCTTCAGCCTCAGCATCAGTTCTTCCAATAAATATTCAAGGACTGATTTCATGTAAGATTGACTGGTTTGATCTCCTTGCTGTCCAAGTGACTCTCAATGGTCTTCTCCAGCATCACAGTCAAAAAGCGTCAGTTTTTCAGCACTCAGCCTTCTTCCATACATGACTATTGGAAAGACTGTAGCCTTGACTATATGAACCTTTGTCTGCAAAGTGATGTCTTTGCTTTTTAGAACACTGTCTAGGTTTGTCTTAGCTTTCCTGCTAAGCAACCATCTTCTAATTTCATGGCTGCAGTCACTATCCACAGCTATACTGCAGTTTAAAAAACAAAACAAACAAACAAAAAACCCTCCAAATAACTTAGTGGGTTAGTGGCTATTAATAAAGTTTTATTTTGTTCTGGTAACATGTCTATTATAGGTTGGCATAAGCCTCTGCACATTGCAGACACTAATTCTAGACCAATGGAGCTGTCACCATCTCAAACGCTGCTGCTCATCATGTCAGAGAAAAGGTGGATCTGGAGGGTCTTTTCCTGGCAGATATATGATCTTGCTCAAAGTGACAGATGTCCCTCCAATGACGACACATTTGGCAGAACTAGTCACCTGGCCCCACCCAACTGCTAGAGAGCAGGGAGTACAAGCCTACCGCATACCCAAAGTCAGAGAGCCAGAAATAGTTGGTGAATAACAATGACATTCACAGGAAGGATAGTGATGATCAAAGCAGAACAGAAAGTCCAGCATTCCAGCTAGTAAAGCTCTCCCTGTGTACCTCAACCCTTCATCAAAAACATTTCAGCTTCTACTAGGGGCCAGGCTCTGTATTACTGTATTCCAGACACTTGCCCCATTATTTTGTGATTGGCCTGGACCTGTCATATTTCAGCCCATCATTTATCCACCGACAGGCAATTTGGCTCCTACCTTCTGTGCTTCCATTGATTGCAGAACCCACCATGTGGATAAGCTGTGACTAAGTAATCAGTTCAACTGAAAATTGCAGAGGAATCATTTCAGAACAGGTTCTGTTACAGTAGAATATGGGGTTTAATACGATTTGGAGTTTAATATCTGAAAAGACAAGGTTGCAAACTCCACTGCCCGCAGGGGACAGACAGGTAACATGAGGGAATGGAGAGACTGAGGGTGGGAGGCGAGGTGTGGGGGCTAAGCTGAAACTGGAAAGAATGTGGCCTGTCTGAAAGGTGCAGAGGTTCTCATCTGGATTTTAAGGGAAAATTTTGGTTTGGGATTTTGTTCTCTCCAAAATCAATTTTTTAAAAATTACACTCTATGAACCAAATAAAGCATATCATAAGCAAAATTTTGCCTGCAGGCTACCAATTTGCACTCTCTGCTGAAAAGGTTTGGGTTATTAATATGTGTCCCATGACTATACAGTGGAAGTGAGAAATAGATTTAAGGGACTAGAACTGATAAACAGAGTACCTGATGAACTATGGACAAAGGTTCATGACATTGTACAGAAGACAGGGAGCAAGACCATCCCCAAGAAAAAGAAATGCAAAAAAAGCAAAATGGCTGTCTGAGGAGGCCTTACAAATAGCTGTAAAAAGAAGAGAGGTGAAAGGCAAAGGAAAAAAGGAAAGATACATGCATCTGAATGCAGAGTTCCAAAGAATAGCAATGGGAGATAAGAAATGTTTCCTCAGTGATCAATGCAAACAAATAGAGGAAAACAATAAAATGGGAAAGACTAGAGATCTCTTCAAAAACAATTAGAGATACCAAGGGAACATTTCCTGCAAAGATGGACTCAATAAAGGACAGAAATGGTATGGACCTAACAGAAGCAGAAGATATTAAGAAGAGGTGGCAAGAATACACAGAAGAACTATACAAAAAAGATCTTCATGACCCAGATAATCATGAAGGTGTGATCACTCACACTTACCTAGAGCCAGACATCCTGGAATGTGAAGTCAGGTGGGCCTTAGGAAGCATCACTATGAACAAAGCTAGTGGAGGTGATGGAATTCTAGTTGAGCTATTTCAAATCCTGAAAGATGATGCTGTGAAAGTGCTGCACTCAATATGCCAGCAAATTTGGAAAACTCAGCAGTGGCCACAGGATGGAAAAGGTCAGTTTTCATTCCAATCCCAAAGAAAGGCAATGCCAAAGAATGCTCAAACTACCACACAATTGCACTTGTCTCATACGCTAGTAAAGCAATGCTCAAAATTCTCCAAGCCAGGCTTCAGCAATACATGAACCGTGAACTTTCAGATGTTCAAGCTGGCTTTAGAAAAGGCAGAGGAACCAGAGATCAAATTGCCAACATCTGCTGGATCATCAAAAAAGCAAGAGAGTTCCAGTTCTACTACTGCTTTATTGACTATGCCAATGCCTTTGACTGCGTGGATCACAATAAACTGTGGAAAATTCTGAAAGAGATGGGAATACCAGACCACCTGACCTGCCTCTTGAGAAATCTGTATGCAGGACAGGAAGCAACACTTAGAACTGGACATGGGACAACAGACTGGTTCCAAATAGGAAAAGGAGTATGTCAAAGTTGTATATTGTCACCCTGCTTATTTAACTTCTATGCAGAGTACATCATGAGAAATGCTGGGCTGGAGGAAGCACAGGCTGGAATCAAGATTGGTGGGAGAAATATCAACAACCTCAGATATGCAGATGATACCACCCTTATGGCAGAAAGTAAAGAAGAACTAAAGAGCCTCTTGATGAAAGTGAAAGAGGAGAGTGAAAAAGTTGGCTTAAAGCTCAACATTCAGAAAGCTAAGATCATGGCATCCGGTCCCATCACTTCATGGCAAATAGATGGGGAAACAGTGACTGACTTTATTTTTCTGGCCTCCAAAATCACTGCAGATGGTGATTGCAGCCATGAAATTAAAACATGCTTGCTCCTTGGAAGGAAAGTTATGACCAACCTAGATAGCATATTAAAAGCAGAGACATCACTTTGTCAACAAACGTCCTTCTAGTCAAGGCTATGGTTTTTCCAGTAGTCATGTATGGATGTGAGAGTCGGACTATAAAGAAAGCTGAATACCAAAGAATTGATGCTTTTGAAGTGTGGTGTTGGAGAAGACTCTTGAGAGTCCCTTGGACTACAAGGAGATCCAACCAGTCCATCCTAAAGGAGATCAGTCCTAGGTGTTCATTGGAGGGACTGATGTTGAAGCTGAAACTCCAATACTTTGGCTACCTGATGCGGAGAGTTGACATTTGAAAAGACCCTGATGCTGGGAAAGATTGAGGGCAGGAGGAGAAGGGGACAACAGAGGATGAGACGGTTGGATGGCATCACTAACACAATGGACATGGGTTTGGGTGGACTCTGGGAGATGGTTGGTGATGGACAGAGAGACTTGGTGTGCTGTGATTCTGCTGTGGTTCACGAGGTTGCAAAGAGTCAGACATGACTGAGCAACTGAACTGAAGCAAAATTTTGCCTGCAGGCTACCAATTTGTACTCTCCGCTGTAAAGGTTTGGGTTATTGATATGTGTCCCATGAGGCTGATTACTTCCTTTTAGGCGCCACTTCCTATTAGGCATATAGGTTCCTACTTTAGGTGCCTGCCACTGGGTTAATGAAGGAAGGGGCATCTGAAGTCAGAGCTGTGAGTAAGTCTGCAGTGTTCAGTTCGAATTACTGAAAGAGAGGGGCAGAGAGGGTACAAAGTTACCTTGATGAACTAACAATCATTCGCAGAAAGATCAGTCTAACAAATTGAAAGGACATTGTTTAGTAATAGCTAATATTTCCTTTTAAATACAGTATACTAAATACATATTCAAATAAACAGCATCCAATTACAGAAAAGATGTGGCTGTCAGTAAATTTCACTTCCCTGGTGGTTCAGACAGTAAAGAATTCGTCTGCAATGCAGAAGATCTGGGTTTGATCCCCGGTTTGGGAAGATCCCCTGAGAAGGAAATGGCTACCCACTCCAGTAGTCTGGCCTGGAGAATTCCATGGACAAAAGAGACCGGCAGGCTACAGTCCATGGGGTCACAAAGAACTGAACAATATTGAGCAACTTTCACTCACTCACAACATTTCATTGTTATTAAATTGTATTGTGATAAATTTCTATTTCATCCAGTGGACCATCTCAAGATTTTGCCACAGGTGCCCCGCAGATTATACATGTAGGATTGTTTAGTGGTGCCAGAACTCGGAGTATGGAGTCAAATTAGCCTTCATCAGCTTCATCACCTTAGGTAAGTGGCTGAACTTCACTGTGTCTCAAATTCTTAACAGAAAAATAGGGATAATAATAGCACCTTTTCCTTTTAAATTAGTTTTTAACACTTTTTTTTTTATTAACTAAGAAACTTCTGTGCTGTCACTCTTTACTAGAAAGAAAATGATTTTTTCTTTTCCAACAAACTCTGCTCTTGACAGCTCTTCTTTGAAGGTTACTCAAAGTCTCTCAAGACAAAGAAATGTCCGTAGAGCTGCCGTAAAATCTTAGCACTGTGGTCCTTCTCTAGTTAGGGTTTCATTACCATTTCACAAGCTGGTTCTGGTTAGAAAGCCCAGACCTTGCCTCTGTTCCATAGCTGGTGACTTCTATCTCACACCCCATTCCTCTGCAGACAATTTCAAATGCACTTGAACACTATAGACCAATCATTTACAAAGTAAACAATAATTTCTTCACAGGAGACTCCTAAAGGGATCTGTGGTGTTTTGATAATTTGCAGTCATGGAAACAGCACAGAAAGTCTTTGGGTCACTGGAATGCTTTTAATTCCTGCTTCCTGTGGCAGAGACTACTAATTGCTTCTTATTAGCTTTTCTCCCCTTCTTTTTAAGAGAATTTTAGCTGAGCACATTGCTGTCCTACTAAACATTTCTCTTGCAGTTAAATGTTGCCATGTGAAAAAGTTGGCCCAAGAGCTGTTAGCAGGAATGCTGCGAGCCTTCCAGGTATTCTTCTTAAAGGCAGAGTACCAATCTTTTCTTCAAACTTTTCTCTATTATGACACCTTGAATGTGGATATGATGGCTAGAGCTCCAGCAGCTATTTTAGATTATGAGGTTTAAGACTAATTCTCAAAGTGTAGACTGAGGACACATCAGTTCAGTTCAGTTCAGTTGCTCAGTCGTGTCCGACTCTTTGGGACACAATGAATTGCACCACGCCAGGCCTCCCTGTCCATCACCAACTCCTGGAGTTCACACAGACTCACGTGCATCGTGTCAGTGATGCCATCCAACCATCTCATCCTCTGTCGTCCCCTTCTCCTCCTGCCCCTAATCTCTCCCAGCATCAGAGTCTTTTCCAAAGAGTCACCTCTTCACATGTGGTGGCCAAAGTACTGGAGTTTCAGCTTCAGCTGAAAACTGAAAGAAATCCCTCCAAAGAAATCCCAGGGCTGATCACCTCTCCTAAACTCTTGTGTGGGAGGTTTAAAGCCCTTTTTCCAATCACATATTTATGTGAAGCCTAGAATTTTCTTCATAGACTTCAACCAAAGTAATACATTGCAACAGATTGCATGCAATAATAGATATTTGATTCATATTGTATTCTAATTAAGTCAGCTAAAGATTTAAAAACATGTAAAACAATGTTACTCTCAATAATTTGCTTTCAAAAATATCATTAATGTTCAGAAATCTGTGTTATTAATGTTCATATGCAATGGGTTTAGTATTATTTTTAAATAAGTGGGTGAAAAAATTTCTCAGTGTTCATTTTTAACATAGTAACCCACATTTTAAAAAAGCTCTTTGAGAGGCCTGAGTAATTTTTAAGGGTGTTAAAGCTATAAAGGGTGTCCTAAACTTAAAAGCTAAAACTATTCTAGTCCCACATTCCAGGAATGGCAGAGAGATGAGCTACAAAGAGCTTGAGTTAGTTTCAGTTTCCTTTTAGATGAATAAAAATTAAACCTCTATTTTGTGTAAGGCACCATCATTGAAAGCATTTCTGTTATATACAGGCAAACTAATTTTAACAGATAGATTCATACCTTCTGTTATTTCAGTCAAGGCTAAGAACACAATAAAGCAATTAAAAGCTCAAGGTGTTTTATAAAGCACCCTTGGTTGAGAGCGCTATTTAAATAAGACAGTGTGAAGTGTGCATTCCCGGCCTTTTTTATATCTGAAATGTCACAGATATCTAACTGCAGATTTTGCTGAAGTTCTGTATCCACTAAGTCCTTCCTGTTATCAGACCTAATTAAACAACAACAACAATCCCCTAGCTTTAAGGGAACAAAACTGACTCCAGTAGCTGGGTACTAGTGTAGCCAGGCTGGGGCAGGGAGATTCCTCTGCATCTGAAGATCAAGTTTGGTCACATGGCTGCCCCACTGCCCTTGGCAGAGAGCCAAGTGGGGTGGAGCAGAGGTCATGCCACTGCGCAAGCTGCCTTCAGTCTCTAAGGCACCTCCTCTGCGTTTCCTGTCTTCAGAAAAGACGCGAAGGAAAACCCAGCAGCTGATGACTGCCAGGAAGTAAAGGACACAGATTCTAGGGCCGTGGGAAAGAGGGGCCGCGCGGTGCAGGGAAGGCCCTTCCATTCTGAGCACAAACCTAAGGAGCATTGGAGAAAAAGAAAAGCAAGAGCTTCCTGTGATGTGAAACCTACTTTCTGCACGGAAATGAAGAGCCTCTGGTCTGCCATACAAAGTGCATAGCATTCCTCTTTAGAACAGAGGACTCAGCAAGTGGGCTGTACTTCCCATAATGCACAGGGCTGAAACTCATTGTTTCTAAAATTCAATTTGCTGCCAAAATTTAAACCTGGTTTGTGCTGAATACTGAATAGAAATAAAGCAGAATTTTCTTCATGTATTTGCAGTACATTTTAAAATCATACCTGTCTTGAGAATAATATGGCAAATTTGCTTTGAAAGGGCCACCAACCACTATATTTTTTCCATCTTAGATTCTCTTTACTTTCTTTACATTGCAGTGAGTCTCTATCTGGTCTGTCTACCACTATACCTCCAGCGTCTGTAATAATATTATAGGGCTGAAAATGTTGTCTTATTATCAGTTTGCCATCTACTAAAGGAGTCATTATGCTTCTACAAAAGCGTAAGGTCTTGTGAGATCCTTCAGTATATTCAATGGTCATAAAAATATTATTTGGAAAAAATTATTTAAACTGGACTTTGGCAGGAATTAAATATTCAAGTGTAATAGTTTAATTGATTAAGGAATTTATTATCCCAGATGATGTAGTAACTTAAAAATCATATTGGTGAGAATGTACTTTTAAGAATACATTTAAATAATTATTTCCTGTATGGCTCCCCCTTAAGAAACTATTTTGTTCCTACTGAATGGAACCATCAATCAAGGGCTGTGAAATCATGGCGATGTCTATGAAGAACTCAGCCAGGAAGACCTGTCTGTGTTCAAACTGGATACACCTCACCACTGTGTCTAGAGCCCAGAACTGGGGACACGGGGCTCTTCATCATTTTTCTCCAGCTTCTGAGCTGATTCTCAGATGATGATATCTGTTGTATCCAGTTATTCAAGTTGCTATCCCTGCATCCCCCCAGAAAGGCTCTCGAGTGCCAAATTGTGTGTGTGTCCATGATTTTCTGTGTTGTGCTGCATTGTATACTCAGCTGGAGAAGCAGGACTCCTAGGTTAAATAGGGGTGAGTCATGCTCTTGGAAAGAACTTTAAAATAAGTGCTTGTGGGCTCTCTGTACTATTAAATGAAAGATTGAAAATGTCATAGTAATAGTGTTGGCAATTAGAAGGAAAATGCACATGTTATCTCATAAATGAAGAAACAGAGTCCTGGAGATGTTTCATGACTTGCCCCAAACCACACAACTAGTTAGAGATAATAGACCTAGCCTGGCTCTTAACTAGTACTCATTTCCTATGCCACATCACCAAAGGTAGCCTGTGAACAGTAAAGCAAAACTGTGAGGGCATTCTGAATATGCTTTCTGTGTCCTTATAGCATTTATCACTGTTTATTAGAATTATCTGCTGATATATTTCCTCTACCAAATTGTGAGCTACTTAAAATAAATAAATGTATTTATTTATTTGCTTCGCATGTGCCTAGACCCAGTGCCTTACACATACTACTGCTGCTGCTGCTGCTAAGTCACGTCAGTCATGTCCGACTCTGTGTGACCCCAGAGACGGCAGCCCACCAGGCTCCCGTCCCTGGGATTCTCCAGGCAAGAACACTGGAGTGGGTTTCCATCTCCTTCTCCAATGCATGAAAGTGAAAAGTGGGCACTAAATAACTTAGGAAGAAAATCCTCATTTAATTTGAATTTGTCCTGACCTTTCTTATGAGACGCTACCCAAGTGGCTATACTTGGAAGATGTTTTAGTTAGGGTCCAGCTAAGGAAACAGAAACTACTGCACATCTCTATGACATATATATAATATAGGAAGTTAGCTCCATAGCAGAGATTTATGAAGGCAAACAGTGGATGACGAGGTGAGGATCAGAGACTGTTAATGGACAGAAAGTGGGAAGAGATTGTGCTAACGAAGTACTTAATGGTAACTGGCATCATGAAAGGACTGGTTGTCCTGCAGGATCTGGGGTCATTGTGGAGATGGACCCAAAACTGGAGGGCCTATAAGAAGCAGAGAGAGAGGAACAATACCCATGTCCCCTCCTACCAGCACTTTCTTGTCAATAAAGGGAGAAGGAAAGAGGACATGACCCCTGGGAACCTGACTCACCCCTCCTGTGTGCTTGGTGGATCACTGCCCCCAACACAATGGAGGTCTTGGAAGACCTTCCACTTCACCTCATGCTAAGCTAATATTCACTAAGTAGCCCTCAAACCTCAAGCCTAATTCCATTTGCCATGTTGTTATTTCAACCAAAGTATGAAAAACTTTTTTTTTTAAATAGCTAGTTAACTGCTCAATGAAAATGACTAAAATTCGTTAGTTTAGAGACTTCACTTTTTTTTGTAAATTAAAAATGAAGGACATAAAGCTTTTTGACTGATGCAACAATTAAAGCATATGTTTTAGCACAGCCAGTGAGTGTCAATGAGAGATGGAGGGCCAGGGCACCCCCCAGCAAGAGTCCTGGGGTGGCTTGGGTTATTTTACATGGTCCATAGGAGGGTCGTCTTTAACAGCTAGATGCTTCTCCTCCCTTTATTTTGGAAAAAGATAGAAGTACAGCCCAGAGAAAGAAGGATATCCTGGCCTAGGATTAAGAAAAAGATGAAGAAATAAGAGGGAGAGCTACAGCTTCTTTATGCTGAGAACCTGCTGCCTGCTGTCTCCAGCAGTCCTGGTCCTATCCCTGAGATGAGCTTCTAGAGCAGCACAGAAAAAACTCTCCTTACTCTTGACTCTCAGATACATGTGTAGTTAAATGTGTAGATCTCAACGTTTGCAGCAGAAGCTGACAGATATTGACATTTAGGGAAAAAATGCTGTAGGCCAGATAAAATTGAGATTAAATCAGAGCAGCTCTGAGGTCCAAAGGTGCCCCTGCTCCCCAAGTCTGGCTGGCAAACACACTGCATCTCTGCATATTAGATGTTATCGGGGCACTCTTGCTAGTGTTCTTAGTTATGATACTGGTAGGGTGGTTAGAAGGAGATTGTGCACAGTCTTAGGTGCATGCAGAAGTATATAGGGGTGAAGCTTTAATGGTATTTGCAGTTTATTTTCAAATGGTTCATCAAAAAATGTTGTAAATGTAATCTGTATCTATATACATGAGTGCATGTTCAGTCATGCCCAACACTTTGTGACCCCATGGACTGTAGCCTATCAGGCTGCTTTGTCCATGGGATTTCCCAGGCAAGAATACTGGAGTGGAGGGGATTCCCTGTTGGTCTAGTGGTTAAGAATCCCACTTACAATGCAGCAAACAACAGACTCGCTCCCTGATCCAGGAAGATCCCACATGCCTCAGAGCAACTAAGCCTGTGCACCACAACTATTAAGTCTGTGCTCTAGAGCCTGAGAGTTGCAACTACTAAGGCTCTAGCATGCCTTAGAGCCCCTGTTTCACAACAAGAAGGCCTCTCACCACAACTAGAGAGTAGCCTCCACTAGTTGCAATTAGAGAAAGCTCGAGCAGCAATGAAGTATTAGCACAGCCAATGAATAAAGAAATATATATGATATATATTATTATATTATATATATTATATAATATATATATATATATTAAAAAATCAGGGCTTCCCTGATAGCTCAGTTGGTAAAGAATCTTCCTGCAATGCAGGAGACTCTAGTTAGATTCCTGGGTCTAGAAGACCCACTGGAGAAGGGATAGGCTACCTACTCCAGTATTCTTGGGCTTCCCTTGTGGCTCAGCTGGTAAAGAATCTACCTTCAGTGAGGAAGACGTGGGTTCAGTCCCTGGGTTGGGAAGATCCCCCAGAGAAGTGAAAGGCTACCCACTCCAGTATTCTGGCCTGGAGATTTCTATGGACTGTATAGTCCATGGGGTCACAAAGAGTCGGACATGACTGAGTGACTTTTGCTTTCACTATATATAAAAACAAAAGAATACTGGAGTGGGTTGCTGTTTCCTCCTCCGTGGCATCTTCCCAGTCCAGGGATTGAACATGTATCTCCCGCACCTCCTGCATTGCAGGTGGATTCTTTACTGCTGAGCCACTGGAGAAGCCCCATATACACACATGCACATCTATAAACATAGATGGTTAAATGATGTAAAACGGAAAAAAAATGTTACTGTTAAATCTAGGAGGTGACTATAAAGGTGTTTTGAATTTGCTAAACTTTTATGTTTGAAAATTCACAATAAAATTCTGGGGAAAATAACTGCTATCCATTTGGCAATTATAGTTCCTATCATCCACTATTAACATAGAATTACTTTAGTAGAAAACAATCCTTATCTCTTGAGTTTGGCAAATTTGAACAAATTACTACAGTCTAAGTGAAATAAAGAATGGATTTTCTAACCTTCGTAAGCTTTGAGTGATCAAACTCTCGACAAGATAGAATTCACCATGATGAAGCAAGAATTAATACCCTTCAAAATACTGTGAAATTCCCATTACTCTAATATGAACATCTGTGGTACTTACTTTGACTTGGGGCAGTATTCTCAGCTGTTCATTCATTCATTCAGCATTAAAGCACTTGCTATGGCCCTAAGATTGGGGAATATATACAGTCTGCTCTCTAGGAGCTCCCAGACAATAGAGGAGATGAACATGGAAACACAGTGGGCAGTGGAGTATGAGAACTGTGGCTGGCACCATTCCCTTGAAAGTTATTTGGCCTGGTGTTGTTGATTTGCATGTCATGTGTATGTCCTTTGTCCCCCCTCTGGATTTTAAGCTTCTTGAAGACAGCCATTAGATTGAATTTGTCTTTACACCTTGTAAAGTGCTCTACATATGTAAATAGTGATAGATGTTTAATGACTGATTCATAGACAAGGTAAGACCTGCATCCAGGTTCTGAGATCAGAGAAACTTAGCTTTTAGGAGAATTAACTGTGATTAATTATAATACTAATAGATCACAGATCGACTTAAAATGTTTTCTTAATTTGTTTAAGTATGAAAATCTCCGAGTGTAGATTATTTTTGCGGCACACACACATATTAATAGGCTTCAGTTCAGTGCAGTCACTCAGTCATGTCCAGCTCCTTGTGACCCCATGAATCGCAGCACACCAGGCCCCCCTGTCTCTCACCAACTCCCGGAGTTCACTCAAACTCATGTGCATCAAGTTGACGATGCCATCCGGCTATCTCATCCTCTGTTGTCCCCTTCTCCTCCTGCCCTCAATCCCTCCCAGCATCAGGGTATTTTCCAATGAGTAAACTCTTTGCATGAGGTAGCCAAAGTATTGCTGTTTCAGCTTCAACATCAGTCCTTTCAATGAACACCCAGGACTGATCTCCTTTAGGATGGACAGGTTAGATCTCCTTGCAGTCCAAGGGGCTCTCAAAAGTCTTCTCCAACACTACAGTCCAAAAGCATCAATTCTTTGGCGCTCAGTTTTCTTTATAGTCCAACTCTTTTCCATACACAGCTACTGGAAAAACCGAAGCCTTGACTAGAGGGACCTTTGTTGACAAAGTAATGTCTCTGCTTTTCAATATGCTGTCTAGGTTGGTCATAACTGTCCTTCCACAGAGTAAGCATCTTTTAATTTCATGGCTGCAATCACCATCTGCAGTGATTTTGGAGGCCAGAAAAATAAAGTCAGCCTGTTTCCACTGAAACTGTTTCCACTGTTTCCCCATCTATTTCCCATGAAGTGATGGGACCAGATGCCACGATCTTCGTTTTCTGAATGTTGAGCTTTAGGCCAACTTTTTCACTCTCCTCTTTCACTTTCATCAAGAGGCCTTTCAGTTCCTCTTCACTTTCTGCCATAAGGGTTAGTGTACAGTAATTCACGAGTGCATGTTCAGTCACTCAGTCACGTCTGACTCTGTGACAACATGGACTATAGCCCGCCAGGCTCCTCCAACCATGGGATTTTACAGGCAAGGATACTGGGATGTCATTTTCTACTGGGTTGTCATTTTCTACTCAGTGATGACAAAATTGTTCTGGGTTCATATACATTTGTAATTTATTAACCAAAGCATCCACATTCATTTGAAAAATAGCTGTACGTATTATTCAATATATATTTAATGCTTGGGGTGCACGTGGATCTTTAGAAAGCTTCACAATAACTCCATGGTTAAGAGTCTTCCAACTGTAACAGACTCATATTTAGCTTAATTAGCATAAGCAAAAAGGGCATTAATAACTGAGACATTCAAGAGGTGGCATGAGTTTTAAATAAAGCCCTATCCAGGCATGGAAATAATGTCACCATGCCTTTCTCTCCCTCTCTTCACCTAGTAATTTTGCTTTCTCTTCTGTTGGCTTCGGCCTCCAGCTGACTATCTCTAGCTGGTGGCAAAGATGGCCACAGGAAGTTCAGGGATACTTTGTCCTCACTGCCAGGGAACCAGGAAAAAAAGAGCAGCGTATTTCTCACTCAGTATCCCTATCAGTCCTTCAGTGTTGATTTACATCAACCCTGATTGTGCTAAATGCCCACCTCACTCAACCATAGTATTCAAGGAGGAAGACCTCTTTGTCATCCAAGATCAGGTGATCATGATATGAGGGGAAAATAGTGGAGGATGGGTAGTATTAATAATTAGGACTGGACTATTCCCGAAAGGCCAGAGGGCCAAACAGACTAAAAATACAGATGGGTGATACTGCAATTTACACACCACAAATAAGACCCTTTTCTGCTGCTTTTTTCCCTTTTCCTCATTTATTCATGCAGCATTTTTGAAGAGCACTTTCTATCAGGTGCTGTAAAAAGAATGACTCACCATGAACCATAAAGCCCAGTAGTAGTTTATAATCTTTTTCTTATTTTCTCTGTTGTTACTGTTTGTGATGATTCTTATGTTGTTGATTAGTCTGTAAGTCATGTCCAACTCTTTGGTGACCCCATGGACTGTAGGCCTCTAGGCTCCTCTGTCCATGGGATTTCCCAGGTAAGAATACTGGAGTGGGTTGCCATTTTCTCCTCCAAGAGATCTTCCAGATTCAGGGATCGATCCTGGGTCTCTTGCGTTGCAGAATTCTTTACCACTTAAACACCAGGGAAGCCAGATGATTCATATACCCCTCCCCACAAAATGCAAGCTCTACTATAATTCTATCCTTTTTTTACTTTTTCTGCATATACATTCATTCAGCCAATAATTTATTGAACAACTAAAATGTGCTAGATAAAGCAGTGAATATGAATATAAGATTTAAAATGTTTGGGCGTTTTTATTTGCCAAAATCTAAATTAAGAATTCTTTAAACAGTGAATAACATTACAACTATACAAAATAAGTTTCCATGCATGTCTATAGCTAGCTGTTGATATTAGAATTATTGCTGAAGAAATAATACATGATTTCTACCATAAGGAAAGAGAGTAAATGATCTTTGTGTCCATTTTTAGTGACT
>SJYC01029132.1:0-15911 GCA_006408675.1 Madoqua kirkii | reverse complement strand
GCTTGCCTTTTACCATACCTTATTTACTACTAGCAAATATCATCTTGCAATGCTAAAGAGTGCCTTTCACCCACTAGATCCCGGAGTGCTTTATGAACTACAAATGCAGGAGCAGCTGAAATAGAGCTCTCTCTGGGGTGGAATAAGACAGCTGTTAGCCTTGCAGAAATGTTGCACAACAGCGTGAGTGGAAACCAGGGAAGAGTTCTCAATCTAATTGAAACTGCAAGAAGAATTTAAGTTGATGGACTAATTGCTGAGGCTGGCATTTATTCAGAAAACCAGAGTTTATTCTTCGGTGGTAGTGAGCAAAATACTTCACTTAGTTCCATTGAATAGATCCTGTTGCTTCCATTTAAGAGATGAGGAAACTGAAGTTCAGGGCCACAAACTGTGCTCAAGAGAATTGGGTTGTGATGTATGCCTTTTGAGTTTCGGTTACTGTTTATCTTTTGAGTCACATGGCAAACAAAAGCATCAGCAGGGAAGCAATGACAGTACCAACATGAGAGAGGCAGTACACACAAGGTGTGCGTATTTCTGCAGAGATTGGGCTGCTCTGGGAGGGTCACCATGTGATCCTGGCCCAACTTGAACCTGCATAGTTCATCAACTCAGACAAGTTCCAAGAGGTGGAGGTGATATGAATGTGAAACACTCACGTCTTTAAGATACAGCAGATTGTGAGTCAATGAAACTTTAAACTGATTAGTTTCCAAGGGGTTCCTCTTGCCTCAATGCTTCTTTCATGCTGGAATGTCACATTAATTGGTTCTTAATTGAACAATGTGCTTCCAATTTTCAAAACCCATCAGACTATAAAACAGGAAGTCAGACTCTTGCTGTTTGGAATAGAGAGTCATATGGCTAAAGATACAGTTCTTAAGGATTAAACTCTCAAGGAGGTTGGAAGCTGTCATGCAAGCAGTTCTCTACTCAGCGCTGTAAGGTATAGCCCTTCAGGTTGTTGATTTTTACGCGGAAAGCATTTTAATGTTACTTGTTTGCAGGAGTCTGTCATCTTGTACTTGCGCTGTAAGATGATGACAAAAATTTCCTCAGCTACTTGATTTCTGAAATACTAACATCTCCGAATGTATCAGTGTGTTGCAATGACTAATTATCCCTTTCCTCTGTAAACAAATACTTTCTTTTAATTTGTGTATATAAAATAAGTCATCACTGGATGGTAGCTAGTTAAGTCCTAGACAAGACAGTTTCTTATCTGCAATTAAATTTGGGCCAAAAGATCTACTTTCCACCTGAAATTAAAAACCTGTTGGTTCATGTTCTCACTTTGGAAATGTTCCATGTACAGGCAAGTTTATTTTTCTATTCTGAAGAAATATTATTTTTAAACAGGAGCTGTGTTCTGAATTCACATGGTGTGAAAAGTCAGAGATAGAAGGAAAGTTGGTTGCTTGCAACAAATAAACCTTTGAGGGGGAAAAAAAAAACTTGTCAAGTTGCTGCATTATTTTTTTCCCCTTATATGACTGTGCCTGAGGGAGAAAATTAAGCAGAATTCCTTAGCTTAGGATACTTAAGAGTTAGGTATTTGTTTGTTTCCACTCACATCTGGATCACACTTATAAGCAAGAGAAGGGTTTTTCTACTTGCATGCTCAAACATTGATCATTCATCAAAGTTGGGCTATTTCTGCCTCTTGCATCAGAAGTAGAAATTACACTCTATCTCCCCCTTGCATCATAAAATACGGTCTTATATAGTAAAGAGGCGTTGCTTCTTCTTTCAAGGAGGTACTGGTCCCCTGGTTATTATAAAGGTAGATAGAAAAGGGAAAAATAACCCATGAGACAATGACATTTCAACCAGAATCTCGGATTTTACTGTGTGTGTTATGATGATATTTTATATTAGGATGCAGTTAGATTATTATTTAAAACAAAGCAAAACAAAACAAACCCCAAAAAACTCAGACCTTCCTTGTGGTCCAGTAGTTAAGACTTTATCTTCCAGTGCAGGGATATACAAGTTTGATCCCTGGTGTAGCTAAGGTGCTACATGCCTCTCCGCCAAACAAACAAACAAACATAAAACAGAAGCAAGACTGTAACGAATTCAAAAAAGACTTCGAAACTGGTCCACATTAAAAAAAATTTTTTTAATAAATTAGTTAATTAAAAAATTCCCAAACACCATGTGTCACCAAGAAATCAAATACTACTTGCTTTGTTGCTATTGCCTCTCATTAGTAAAGAATTCTTGTGGACCTGCATCTTTGAGAAACAAAGTCTGGAATAAAGGGCAGCCAAAGGTGTATCTAAGAAACACATCATGATTTCAATGAGTTAATTCAAAACATCTCCAGCTGCGGAAGCCCTCTGACTCTCCAACCTTGTGGCAATTTACTGTGCTGACACCCGGATCACACATCTTCAAGCTAATTAGTCTCATTCACTCAACACCCACTCCTTCTGCTCTAACAAGACTTCCTTAAACTTCACTGGCACCAGATCTGGTATCAGAAAAGCAAGCAGGGCAGCAGCACTGCCACAAGAGATAAATGTTTCCCTGGGTACAAACTCAATAATAAGTGCAACACCCGACAAAGAAGAATGCCTTTGGCAGCCCTGTTCAATCTCTCTAAGAAATTGACACTGTAGAGTACAGGAGCAAATCCCAGATAATGACAGCTACAAAAAGCTTTTGTAAGCAAAGTCATCAGGCCCATGTCAACCGTTCTCTCCTCTCATGATCTCTTGCCTGAACAGTTGGTAAAACGTGATCAATGAGATATTTTTCAACATCTATGGCAAATCATCCATCAGTGTAAGGTGGTATTCAGCAACAGTGACCCCACAGCAACCAATAGGAAAGTGTTCCCTAGAGTGAGGAGAGAGTTGCCTATGGGAGATTACAGCTTGCAGGACTCTTGTCCCCCGTGGCTCACTCAGCAGAATTCATTCACTGTTTTATGCAAGCAGCTATGCTCCGCTGATTTCTGTGCTCTGTTGCTGCTTACAGCATCTGTATCTTCTCTGCTTCTGGGTGTAGGGAGAGACTGAAGATTTCTCTCTTTAGTGAAATTATTGTGGGGAGTGATTTGTCCTTCCCACCCACCTCCCATTGCTCCACTTGTGAAATAGAGGTACATGGTTGTGGTGGTGGTTCAGTTGCTCAGACATGTCTGACTCTGCACACCATGGACTGCAGCTCACCAGGCTTCCCCATCCTTCACCATCTCCTGGAGTTTACTCAAACTCAGACATAAATGGTTACAGGTAGAAATCACTGTAGTTGAATCCAATGATCCTCTCAATTTAGAAATCTCTCCATTAATTTAGAAATCTCTCACTTTCAATAGGTACAATGATGAGGTTCTGTGTCAGCTTCTGTGAGAGTTTGTCACTGTGAGGGTCCTTTATGAACACAAGGAGTTTTCTGTTAGAGTGGGGATAAGCACTGCTTTAGAGGATGATGAGTTCCCTAATATTAGTATAATGTGTGAAGGTGATCCAAGGAGGTGTGAAGCTCTTGTGGCAGTAATTAAAAGGAATTAAGGGGAGGGGCTCCTTGGAGGCAGTGGCATTTGAGCTAGGTCTCAAAGGATGCATAGAATTTTAATCTGTAGAAATAGAAAGTAAACGATGCAAGTGAAAAATATCAAAGTAGAGAGGCTCCTTACTAAGATGTTTAGGGTGTTTTAGATGTTTTGGCTCAAGGGAGAGGGGTCTGGGTATGACCTGGAAGGTTATTGACAATGGATTTCTTGCTTTAACCTTACAAAGTATTATACAATCTGCTAAGTCACTTCAGTCGTGTCCCACTCTGCGTGACCCCATAGACGGCAGTCCACCAGGCTCCCTCGTCCCTGGGATTCTCCAGGCAAGAACACTGGAGTGGGTTGCTATTTCCTTCTCCAATGCATGAAAGTGAAAAGTAAAAGGAAAGTCGCTCAGTTGTATCCGACTCTTCATGGACCGCAGCCCACCAGACTCCTCTGTCCATGGGATTTTCCAGGCAAGAGTACTGGAGTGGGGTGCCATCGCCTTCTCTGTACTATGTTTTTTCCTAAAATGCATACCTTCGATGAAGTTTAATTTATAAATTAAGCACAGTAAGAGATTAACAACAGTAACTAATTAAAGTTACGTGAATGTGGTCTCTCTCAAAATATCTTATTTTACAAATTTTATGCTTTTCTCTGTCTAACCACACATTTATCCTATACTCTGGCCACAACTTTTGCAGTTTGACGTGCAACAGAAAAACTGGCACAAGTTTCTTTTTCTGTTTTCACAATTTCAAGGATAGAAGATTCTTACTGTAGCTCCTAGCAACCTCAGCACACAATCTTTTTTTCTTTGCTTATTGGATTGAGAGTTTCCATCTTCTAACTTATAAGAAGCACTTTATGGCTTCTCTTTGAGTAAGACATTAACAACAGTAACTAATTAAAGTTACGTGAATGTGGTCTCTCTCAAAATATCTTATTTTACAAATTTTATGCTTTTCTCTGTCTAACCACACATTTATCCTATACTCTGGCCACAACTTTTGCAGTTTGACGTGCAACAGAAAAACTGGCACAAGTTTCTTTTTCTGTTTTCACAATTTCAAGGATAGAAGATTCTTACTGTAGCTCCTAGCAACCTCAGCACACAATCTTTTTTTCTTTGCTTATTGGATTGAGAGTTTCCATCTTCTAACTTATAAGAAGCACTTTATGGCTTCTCTTTGGCATAACTGATTTGCGAGCATCATTACTCTTATACTTAGGGCCATTACTAAGTAGGATACGGGTTATTTGATCATAAGCACTGTGATACTACGACAGTAACCAAATCACCTACTAAGTGACCAGTGAGCTGGATGCTCTGGACAGAGGAGTGATTCATATTATCCCTAGCAGGATGGTGTCGGGCGGTGAGGGACTTCATCAGGCTACTCAGAGCAGTGTGAAATTTAAAACTTGAATTATTTATTACTGGAATTTTATATTTAATATTTTCAAACAGTGGTTGATTGCAAGTAACTATTGAAATTATGGAAAGTAAAACCACAGATAGACAGGGGACTGTGTTATCTACTCAATCTTAGAGGGGCTTGTGTGATATGGAAGTAGAAATGGAGATTTGAAAGCCGTGGTGCCTAGGTTCATAGTTCAACTCTGTCACCAAACTGCTGTATGACATCATTCCCTTCATTTGATAGGGACAGGGTAAAGGGACACAATAAAAGAAAGAAAGAAAGTGAAATCACTCAGTCATGTCTGACTCTTTGCAACCCCATGGACTGTAGCCCACCAGGCTCCTCCATCCATGGGATTTTCCAGGCAAGAGTACTGGAGTGGGTTGCCATTTCCTTCACCAGGGGATCTTCCTCCTGACCCAGGGATCGAACCTGGGTCTCCTGGATTGTAGGCAGACACTTTTATCATCTGAGCCACCAGGGAAGAGACAAAGGGACAAAGTAGATAATTAATTAGGGGACTGTATGTGGAAAAAATTATCGGAGGCTCCTGAAGACTTTTGAGAGTCCCTGGGACTGCAACAAGATCAAACCAGTCAATCCTAAAAGAAATCAACCCTGAATATTCATTGGAAGGACTGATGCAGAAACTGAAGCTCTAATACTTGGCCACTTGATAAGAAGAGCCAACTCATTGGAAAAGTCCCTGATGCTGGGAAAGATTGAAGGCAAAAGGAGAAGAGGATGGAAGGGGATGAGATAGTTAGATAGCATCACTGACTCAATGGGCATGAATTCGAGCAAACTCTGGGAAATAATGAAGGACAAGGAAGCCTGGAGTGCCACAGTCCATGGTATCGCAGAGTCGGACATAGCAGCTGAACAACAACCACCTAGAAATTGACGATTATTCGAGAAATCAGGTTTGCTCAACCACAAAACCAAGCAAGCTTGCTTAACAACAAAACCATGCAACAGAAGCACACGATATACCCCCAAACAATAAAACAATGGTGGCATGAGACCTACATCCTGCCCAGTGAGCTCAGTAAGTTCATGATCCCTGGGATATGCTCTCTGCACACAAAAAACAACAATCTGTAAACCTAGCTTGACCAGGTAGGGACAAGAAAACTCCCCTACCCAACCTGGAGGAGGAGCTGATGTTAGAAACATGAGGTTTACTCCAAAGACATAAGAGGTGTTCTCCCCCTCCCAACTTTTCCTTTGATTATAAAACTGTAGCCCACTAAGTTCTCAGGGTGTGGCATTTCTCATCCACCTGCTTGTAAGCCTCACAAGCATCCTATTCTAATAAATCACTTCTTATCTATCTATCAGCTTTGCTCTCGCTGAATTCTTCTCTATGCTGAGACATGAAGGACTATGGTACCGGAGCTCTTTGGAGTCCCTGCAATTACAACCAAATGGTTTATGTTCCCTCAGCTCTAAAATGGGGATAATTATAGTATCTACCCCATAGACTGATATGGGAGTTAAATGAATTGATGCATCCAAAACACCTAGAACTGGGCCTTCAGTTCAGTTCAGTTCCGTCACTCAGTCGTGTCCAACTCTTTGCCTGCTGCTGCTGCTAAGTCGCTTCAGTCATGTCCGACCCTCAGCGACCCCATGGACTGCAGCCTTCCAGGCTCCTCCGTCCATGGGATTTTCCAGGCAAGAGTAC
Organism: Madoqua kirkii; assembly: GCA_006408675.1. NCBI lineage: Eukaryota > Metazoa > Chordata > Mammalia > Artiodactyla > Bovidae > Madoqua > Madoqua kirkii. The sequence continues at coordinate 9,289 of SJYC01029132.1, read as the reverse complement.
TGGCGTGAGTTGCCATTGCCTTCTCCAACTCTTTTCCTAGAACACAGTAAATGTTCATTAGATAGCAATTTTCTATTCTAATTCTCACAGGACTCTGTAAGGGTAGGTACTACATAGCAGATGAGGAAACAGTATTGTTCAGAGACTCCCTAAGGGACTGGCAGAGCTGGTGGTCCCATCACATCCTCTGTCTCTCAAACATGTCTCAGTATACCTCAGCAAGCCTCAAGTGAGAGTACTTTTTTATTAAAGTATACCTGATTTACAATGTTGTGATAATTTCTATTGTTCAGCAAAGTAATTCAGTTATATATATATATATATATATATATATATATATATATACACATACACACACGCATTCTTTTTCATTTCCTTTTCCATTATGGTTTATGGAATATGGCAGGCTACAGGCCATGAGGTTGCAAAGAGTCAGCCACAACTGAGCATGCTCCTGAGTTCACCTCACTTCATTGAATATAGTTCCCTGTGCTATAGAGCATGTCCTTGTTGTTTATCCATCCTATGTATAATAGCTTGAATCTTCTAACCCCAAACTCCCAATCTCTTAAACAGTTTACCACCACTCTCTGATTCACACTCCAGGACATGTAAATATCTACAGTGTGTAGGATAGCCCCATAACCAGTTTTCAGCCTCAAATTAAAATAGTGCCCACATTAAAGAAACCTGATGTAGGCCTAGCTTCATATTCAAATGTTTTAACAAGACTCCCTTTTGCATACAATACTTTGCTGAAAACTATCAAAGCCAGGGGCAAGTTGTGAAGTCAGTGAAAACCCTTAAGTGTTGATAGATCTTTAGGGGTTTTCTTCTTGAATAGAATGCCTATGTATGTGAGTTGAGTGGGGGAATACCTAGCATTATGAGGAAAAAAAGAGCAAATCACCTGAAACCGTGCTCTACTAAAAGAAACCCTAAAAAGGAAATTTCAGCTGCTGTAAGAGGTAAACAGCCCATGCCTTCTGCCTGCTTCCCACAGTGTTTAAAGCCTCCAGCTTCACACAGATACATACTCACAAAAATAAGTTATTTATTTCCAGCTAAAGCTCAAGGCTACCTCACCTGTCAAAGTGCTAAAGAAAAATTTGTCCCCTTCTTCCTATAGTTAATCATCATTCAGTCTTTAAGTATCACTCATTCCCTTGATGGTGGCATGATTATACTTATTCTCTTTAAAAGGCCATTAAATCAAGTGTAAAAGACCCATTAATTTTCTACTATAAATAGGCTCAGAAGCACTAAATACTTCATTGTTTAAATTAGTCACTGTAGTTTACGCAGATGAAATTCTCTGCGAAGCTGTGTTTTATGCCTTGTGTCAGACACTCTCATCTTTCCCCAGTCCTGGGAACAATAATTCAGTTTCCAAACGCATTAAATACATTGTAAATAGTACATGCCTCCATAGCGCCACCTTGATGGACCTTGTTGCAGTGTCATAAATTTGAAGGCATCTAATAAAAGCTGCCACATGCAGCCAGACCTTTTTGTTTTGAGACTCACCAGGCAGTTCAGTAAAGCAACTCACCTTGCTCATTCTTGCCTTGCCATCACTCCCATCTTTGCTCCTGGAGACACACCATTACTACATCTTAGTAACAAGAAGACGTCTAAAAATCACATTTGTGTAACACTTTCCAACATATAAAGGACATTAATGAACATTTTCTTCTTTGATCTCCATAGCAATACTTTAAGCTTGGAGTAGCAGCTCATAAAATAACCCACATTTTGTGCATATGAGAACACTTACTACTGACTCAAGCCATATAAAAACCTCTTCCAAGACCTCAAGTCAGCTAACACAAGCAAGACGTACAGGAGATGTTCTCATGGTGGTGCACAGTCTTAGCTTGGTTTCCTCCAGAAGCACAACCTGAAACATGGATTTGTGTTTAACTGATTTGAGAGATGAACCTAGGATGTGCCAGGGAGGGAGTGGGGAAAGAAGACAGGATGGCAGGCAGTAAAGGGTGCCCTGTGAACACGTGACTGCTGTGGCTGCTCCAGCTCAATGCTACAGGGAGGCTCTTTGTGAGTGGTCCTCCCTAAAAGTGGGGAAACGGGGGCATTGATGTCCCACTTCCCATCCATTATCACCTGAAGGCTGTGCTTTGGTGGGCAGATAGGATATACACTCTGCCTCTCTGTCCAGGCTGAGAGAAAACCCTGGAGATTTAGGTGCTTGATGGAGGACATAAAGATGAGCCAATGAAAGGCTGAGTGCACAAGGGTAGTGCTGTCCTCAAAGTCATCGGTGTCAACAGGGGCAGCACAGTGCCGAATCTGCTCAGTGAGAATGTGGAGATGGACTTCAGCTCTCTTTCTGTGCCATTGTATCCCTGTCACCTTTGTGGTTGGTATCTTAATTGTAATAGACTCTCTCCTCTGACTTTCAAGGCTTGGTACCTTCAGACACATTTCTCCTCCACCTACTGGTAGGACATCTTCTGTCTTAAAGCTTCTTCTCAGGTTATGGATTTACTCAGACAGGTTTATCTCAGATTATGGATAAGCATGTCTGCTTAATAACCTCAAACATCTCCCTTCTTAGACAGCAAAGCAGATGAAAGTCTTAATCAATGGTAGTTCCCAACGATGGTTCTAGGCCTATACAACGTTTGTTGTTTTGTTGTTTAGTTGCCAAATTGTGTCTGACTCTTTGCGACCCCATGGACTGCAATACACCAAGCTTCCCTGTCCTTCACCATCTCCCAGAGCTTGCTCAAAGTCATGTCTATTGAGTTGGTGATGCCATCCAGCCATCTCGTCCTCTGTCGCTCCCTTCTCCTCCTACCTTCAATCTTTCCCAGCATCAGGGTCTTTCCAATGAGTAGCTCTTTGCATCATGTAGCCAAAGTATTGGAGCTTCAGCTCCAGCCTTAGTACTTCCAATGAATATTCAGGGTTGACTTCCTTTAGGATTGACTGGTTTGATCTCCTTGTAATCCAAGGGACTCTCAAGAGTTTTCTCTAACACCACAGCTCAAAATTATCAAGTCTTTGGTGCTCAGCCTTCTTTATGGTTCAACTGTCACATCCATACATGACTACTGGAAAAACTGTGGAAGTGAAAGTCTCTTAGTCGTGTCTGATTCTTTGAGACCCCATGGAGTATATAGCCCATGGAATTCTCTAGGCAAGAATACTGGAGTGGGTATTCTCTAGGGGATCCTCCCAACCAGGGATCAAACCCAGGTCTCCCACATTGCAGGTGGATTCTTTACTGTCTGAGCCACCAGGGAAGCCCAAGAATACTGGAGTCAGTAGCCTATCCCTTCTCCTGGGGATCTTCCCAACCCACGAATCAAATCAGGGTTTCCCGCACTGCAGGAGGATTCTTTACCAGCTAAGCTACTATAGCTTGGACTATACAGACCTTTGTCAGCAAAGGTTGGTTTGGCCCAATAATGGCTTTTATATTTTTAATTAGCTGCCATTTTTTTTAATTAAAAGATTTCACCTAAAAATTTGAATCCCTATTTCTCCTAAAGCCTCAGATGATCTGGCAACCAGACTCTGGTGAAGGACCGGCTGGAGTGGGATGGAGGCCACTGTCTAGACAAGGCATGCCTTCTTCAGTGAGCCCCATACATACCTGCTACCCTTACATTCAGCATCTCACTGAATCCAGCCACACCTGCTTTTCCAAGCTTTTGAATTGATGTCCCTGACTTATAGCACATTTGAGAAGAGGGAAAAGATTCTTAGAGGTTACTGCTTTTATTTGTCATCTCTCTGTGTCCTTGAAATCACACTATGCAGTGAATTGTCAACTAACCTTCTAACTCTGTAAGAAAGTGTTTGCTGCAATCTATGTACAGGGAATGACACAGGCCATTATATAAACATATATTTAATTTTCATTAGACTTGTCCTAGGTAGTGCTTGAACTTTAAATCCTATATAGTAGAAGCAAATGTGTGTTTGAGATAGAAATTGCCAGAAGAAAGAACAAGGAAGACATTTAGATAATTTCCTCTGGACGTGTGAAGTCAGAGCAAGGTCCATCTTTGCATTATCTGTAAGCTGGGAGCCACCTGTTCCTCATGACTGACTGACGCTTGGAATATGAGGCCCTGAATTTAATTAAGTTACATGTGTGGGAGGAACAAGCTTTGTAGCAGCAGCAGTTAGATTATTAATGGACTCCTATATTGAAGTGTTCACCTGTTTGAAAAGCTAATTACAATATAATTTTAGTTTTAAAATATTGCTTTGCTAAGGGTGGGAGTTGCATCATGTATTATGAAGTGGTATAATCTTAGGGGAAATATTGGTTTGGTTGTGGTTCTTTCCCTTGCTTTTGTATTTTATGCATCTAACTCTTGGAATAGAAAAATATGCTCCACGGCTGTCAAATACCAAAAAGACACACTGTAGTTCTTTTTTCTTTTTTGCATGTAAAAAAATGTTTTAAAATTTGAAGTACAGTTAATTTACAGTGTTAGTTTCAAATATACAGCAAAGTGATTCAATTATACATACACATATACATGCATATATATTCTTTTTCAGATTCTTTTCCATTATACATTATTATAAAATATTGAGTATAGTTTCCTGTGCTATATAGAAGGTCCTTGTTATTGATCTACTTTATATATGGGATTGCTATATGTGAATCTTAAACTGCTTAGAGATTGAGTAAACTAAATATCATGTTTTTCTTTGCTATTTAAGACCTGTGATCTTATCAGCAGTACAATTTCACCATTTCTGGGGGAAGACTGAAGTGGCTGTCTAATGAGCTAATTCTGCAATTCATGCTACCATTACTTGGTTACAGATGCACAAGTGGGCTCCAGCTAATTGCAATGGGAATCACATGATATTTATATTCAAAGGCCTAATTTAGTGTTCTTGTGTTGGAAGCTCTGTTTACTACAGAAATGGAAATCAACACACACAACTTCTACCCGCGTATCCTCCCAGTAAAGATCATGGTCAGTCAGTAAAATTTCAGTTTTACCAGATCAGAGAGAATGAATCTATAGAAAATGACAACAGTGAGTACTTAGGACTTTTACAAGTACTGGGAAGAGCCACGAGGAGGCATTGTTCAAGCAGCACCTATTCAGAGAGGTCTTCCACTGGGGCCAGGGCTAGTAAGGTAGCTGTGTTTATTACATAGATTGTCGTCAGCACTGGGTCTTCCCAGACGATGCTAGTGGTAAAGAACCTACCTGCCAATGCAGGTAGACTTAAGGGATGCAGGTTGGATGCCTAGGTTGGGAAGATTGCCTGGAGGAGGACACAGCAACCCTTCCAGTATTCTTGCCTAGAGAATCCCAGGGACAGAGGAGCCTGGCAGGCTGCAGTCCATAGGGTCACACAGAGTCAGACATAACTGAAGCAACTTAGCATGCACACGTGCATGTCATCAGCATTAAAGCTTCCCCCAGCTCAGCATCTCCATGTGGCTGTATTGCAGGTCAAACATTGCAGTAGCTGGCTGAATATCCTGCAATGACATGAGGTTCATTTTCCTCTCATTAAATTTTTCTGTATTTTATTTTTTAAAAAATCCTTCTGTCTGAAGGAAGTACTAGAACTGAGGAGAAAAGCCTCCTGTGCTCTGGAAGATCCCTTAGGCCATTCACGTCACTCTCTTGTCTAGAGTCATACTTTCTCCTGCATGACTGGTTCCTAGCAATGAACTGGGATTCTGCCATCTAATCCTTTGTTCGGCCAAGCCCTTTTATCCTGGGAACAGAGGGGTGCCCATGGAAACTAGAACAACATGAAGTATCCTTTTATCTGATTATTCCAAGCGAAAGGATATTCCTACATTTTTTTGAGCCTGTGGCGGAAGTCCAGTCAGCACTACTTCTTTGCTCCTTATTGCCAGTGTACTCTGACTGGTGGAGAGCTACATTTTCATAAACTATCAAGAGCTAGTGCCATACCTTTTGGTGCAAATCTGCCCTACTGAGACAGAAGGGGGCAAGGCACAGTCTCTAAAAGAAAGACAAAGCCAGAGGACACCATATAAACTGGTTAGAGCCAAACAGGTCCAAGATGGCAGACAAGTTGACTTCCACTAGACCTTGAGCATCAGTATACTATGATCATTGAAACATACCAGCAAGCTAAATGATACACCCACCTGCACCATGATTATAAAAGTCAAAAAGTAGATGGTGGCCCAATTCCTGGAAATCCTCATCCCTTCCCCAAAATATCTGGAATACTCTTCCCACTCATTAGACTATGTAACTCCCACCTCCCATAAAAAATGACAACCCCCATACCCTGGTGTCTCTCTTGTCTTCTGAGACAGCCCACTGTTTGTCTACAGAGTGTGTATATTCCTGAATAAAACGCTTTTTCACTCGATTATTTCACTCTTGAAGTTTTTCCTACATGAAGCCAAGAGCCCACACCTAGCAGCTATCCTGAGGATCCAGATGTGATCTTGGATGTGACCACCCTCTCATGACAATTCTCTTTTCTGCAATACTACCCCAGTTGAGGCTTCCCAGATATCTCAGTTTGTAAAGAATCCACCTGTAATGCAGGAAACCCTGGTTCAATTCCTGCGTCAGAAAGATCCCCTGGAGAAGGGAAAGTGTACCCACTCCAGTATTCTGGTCTTGAGAATTCCATGTACCGTATAGTCCGTGGGATTGCAAAGAGTCAGACACAACTGAGCGACTTTCACTGAAACCTCTCCCAATATTGCCTACATATCTTCACTTCTAACCATAGCAATGAGTTAGCATCTCATCCCTGATTTGCTCTTACAGTTCAGTTCAGTTTAGTACAGTTTAGTACAGTTTAGTTCAGTTCAGTTCAGTTTAGTTCAGTTCAGTCACTCAGTCATGTCCAACTCTTTGCAACACCATGAACTGCAGCACGCCAGGCCTCCCTGTCCATCACCAACTCCCAGAGTTTACCCAAACTCATGTCCATTGATGATCCAGTGATGCCATCCAACCATCTCATCCTCTCTCATCCCCTTCTCCTCCCATCTTCAATCTTTCCCAACATCAGGGTCTTTTCAAATGAGTCAGCTCTTCATATCCGATAGCCAAAGTATTGGAGTTTCAGCTTCAACATTAGTCCTTCCAATGAACACTCAGGACTGATCTTTAGGATGGACTGGTTGGATCTCCTTGCAGTCCAAGGGATTCTTGGACTCTTTGTTCTTACACTTATATTTAATCATTGTAGTAAATTCAATTCTCTGATCCCTCCAGCTGCAACAGTTTAACTGCTGATAGAGGAAGGGAAGAAAAATTCGACCACTTCTGTATATCCTGTTAGCAATACTAAGAGGTCCAGAAAGAATAAAGAGTGGGGAAAATGCCAAGACTACATGCTTGTAAGAATGCCTCAAGACTGGTGAGGATATGATCATAGAAGAATAAAAACAGCCCTTGTTATGCACTAGCTGTGGACCAGATTCTCTGATCAGGTTCTACTTGGGGTGAAATTTGGACTAGAGTTGGCCGCAGTTAAAGATGAGTCTGTGACCTTGAAGAGAAGAAAGCCAGGTTCAGACAGAGCCTGAACTCAGAACCTTGTATGCTAGAGGTTAGAGCTGGTACTCATGCTATAAGCTCTGGAGAGATGAGCCAAAATGCTTGATTTACTCAGGTCCAAGATACATGCAAGACCATGAAACAAGTGATAAAGCAAGGAATGGCTTGATATTAGGACTCTTTGGGATTTTACTAGAGTTGCAGAGTTTGGGGGCACAGGAAAAAGAGGTGACAAGTTTTTAAAAGGCTTTCTGGTTCAGTCTGTCTCAGGCAGAAAGTAGTACCTGCAAGGGTTGCTTACTGTGTGTATGATTAAGCCTTTAAGCTCTCAAGCTCTTCAAGTCATTTTCTAATGGAGAGGACCCTGATGACTGAGGTTCTTTAGATAAACTGCTTCACTGCCTCAGGCTCTTGGGATGTGTGACTCAGACACTCCACAAGGACCTCCTCAGGACCTGAGGCCTCACAACTTATGGACTGACCACTGCAGGAAATGAGTGATGTTCTCTTCCTGTGTCCTCCTTCTGGTTTTAGAATTGGAGGACAGTCTCACATAATTCCTTCCTTCTCTCCTCATTCTTGATTGCACTTTTATCCCACAATCTACACCACCAGTGGCAACCCAGTCTAAGGTACTTTGCTGTTGTTGATCAGTTGCTCAGTCATGTCCAACTCTTTGTGACCCCATGAACTACAGCACACCAGGCTTCCCTGTCCTTCATTATCTCATGGACTTTTGCGTGAGTTCATGTCAATTGAGTCAGTGATGCCAACCAACCACCTCATCCTTTGTTGCTCCCTTCTCCCGCCCTCAAACTTTCCCAGCATCAGGGTCTTTTCCAATGAGCTGGCTCTTCCCATCAGGTGACCAAAGTGTTGCAGCTTCAGCATCAGCATCAGTCTTTCCAATGACTATTTAGAGTTCATTTCCTTTGGGATTGACTACTTGGATCTGCTTTCTGTCCAAGAAACTCTCAAGAGTCTTCTCCAACACCACAGTTCAAAAGCATCAATTCTTTGGTGCTCAGCCTTCTTTATGATTCAGCTCTCACATCCATACATGACTACTGGAAAAAACCATAGTTTTGACTATGCGGACCTTTGTCAGTAAAGGGATGTCTTTGCTTTTAATATGCTGTCAAGGTTTATAATAGCTTTTCTTCCGAGAAGCAAGCATCCTAATTTCATCTTCAGTCTCCTGACATACTCAGTTCAGTTCAGTCACTCAGTTGTGTCCGACTCTTTGCAACCCCATGAATTACAGCACACCAGGCTTCCCTGTCCATCACCAACTCCCGAAGTTCACTCAGACTCACGTCTATTGAGTCCATGATGCCATCCGGCCATCTCATCCTCTGTTGTCCCCTTCTCCTCCTGCCCTCAATCCTTCACAGCATCAGAGTCTTTTCCAGTGAATCAACTCTTCACATGAGGTGGCCAAAGTACTAAAGTTTCAGCTTTAACATCATTCCTTCTAAAGAAATCCCAGGGCTGATCTCCTTCAGGATGGATTGGTTGGATCTCTTTGCAATCCAAGGAACTCTCAAGAGTTCAAAAGCATCAATTCTTCATCACTCAGCTTTCTTCACAGTCCAACTCTCACATCCATACATGACTCCTGGAAAAACCATAGTCTTGACTAGATGGACCTTTGTTGGCAGAGTAATGTCTCTGCTTTTGAATATGCTATCTAGGTTGGTCATAACTTTTCTTCTAAGGATTAAGCGTCTTTTAATTTCGTGGCTGCAGTCACCATCTGCAGTGATTTTGGAGCCCCC
>SJYC01029131.1:0-17226 GCA_006408675.1 Madoqua kirkii | reverse complement strand
TTGTTGGCAGAGTAATGTCTCTGCTTTTGAATATGCTATCTAGGTTGGTCATAACTTTTCTTCTAAGGATTAAGCGTCTTTTAATTTCGTGGCTGCAGTCACCATCTGCAGTGATTTTGGAGCCCCCAAAATAAAGTCTGGCACTGTTTCCACTATTTCCCCATCTATTTCCCATGAAGTGATGGGACCAGATGCCATGATCTTTGTTTTCTGAATGTTGAGCTTTAAGCCAACTTTTATACTCTCCACTTTCACTTTCATCAAGAGGCTTTTTAGCTCCTCTTTACTTTCTGCCATACGAGTCATGTCATCTGCATATCTGAGGTTATTGATATTTCTCCCAGCAATCTTCATTCCAGGTTGTGCTTCTTCCAGCCCAGCATTTCTCATGATGTACTCTGCACAGAAGTTAAATAAGCAGGCTGACAATATACAGCCTTGACGTACTCCTTTCCTGATTTGGAACCAGTCTGTTGTTCCATATCCAGTTCTAACTGTTGCTTTCTGGCCTGCATACAGATTTCTCAAGAGGCAGATCAGGTGGTCTGGTATTCTCATCTCTTTCAGAATTTTCCCCAGTTTATTGTGAGCCACACAGTCAAAGGCTTTGGCATAGTCAATAAAGCAGAAATAGATGTTTTTCTGGAACTCTCTTGCTTTTTCCATGATCCAGTGGATGTTGGCAATTTGATCTCTGATTCCTCTGCCTTTTCTAAAACCAGCTTAAACATCTGAAAGTTCATGGTTCACGTATTGCTGAAGCCTCGCTTGGAGAATTTTGAGCATTACTTTACTAGCATGTGAGATGTGTGCAATTGTGCAGTAATTTGAGCATTCTTCGGCATTGCCTTTCTTTGGAATTGGAATGAAAACTGACATTTGCCAGTCCTATGGCCACTGCTGAGTTTTCCAAATTTGCTGGCATATTGAGTACAGTACTTTCACAGCATCATCTTTCAGGATTTGAAATAGCTTAGCTAGAATTCCATCACCTTCTCTAGCTTTGTTTGTAGTGATGCTTTCTAAGGCCCACTTGACTTCACATTCCAGGATGTCTGCCTCTAGGTGAATGTTCACACCATTTTTATTATCTTGGTCATGAAGATCTTTTTTGTACAGTTCTGTGTATTCTTGCCACCTCTTCCTAATATCTTCTGCTTCTGTTAGGTCCAGACCATTTCTGTTCTTTATGGAGCCCATTTTTTGGGTGAAGTGATCCCTTGGTATCACTAATTTTCTTGAAGAGATCTCTAGCCTTTCCCATTCTGTTGTTTTCCTCTATTTCTTTGCATCGATCACTGAGGAAGGCTTTCTTATCTCTTCGTGCTATTCTTTGGAACTCTGCATTCAGATGTATATATCTTTCCTTTTTTCCTTTGTTTTTTGCCTCTCTTCTTTTCACAGCTATTTATAAGGCCTCCCCAGACAGCCATTGTGCTTTTTTGCATTTTTTCCCCATGGGGATGGTCTTGATCTCTGTCTCCTGTACAGTGTCACAAACTTCATTTCATAGTTCATCAGGCACTCTATCTATCAGATCTAGTCCCTTAAATCTGTTTTTCACTTCCACTGTATAATCATAAGGGGTTTGATTTAGGTCATACCTCAATGGTCTAGCGGTTTTCCCTACTTTCTTCAATTTAAGTCTGATTTTGGCAATAAGGAGTTCATGATCTGAGCCACAGTCAGCTCCTGGTCTTGTTTTTTCTGACTGTGTAGAGCTTCTCCATCTTTGGCTGCAAACAATAGAATCAATCTGATTTCAGTGTTGACCATCTGGGGATGTCCATGTGTAGAGTCTTCTCTTGTGTTGTTGGAAGAGGGTGTTTGCTATGACCAGTGCATTTTCTTGGCAAAACTCTATTAGTCTTTGCCCTGCTTCATTCTGCATTCCAAGGCCAAATTTGCCTGTTACTCCAGGTGTTTCTTGACTCATTCCAGTCCCCTACAGTGAAAAGCACATCTTTTTTGGGTGTTAGTTCTAAAAGGTCTTGTAGGTCTTCATAGAACCGTTCAGCTTCAGCTTCTTCAGTGTTACTGGTTGGGACATAAACTTGGATTACTGTAATACTGAATGATTTGCCTTGGAGACGAACAGAGATCATTCTGCCCAAGCACTGCATTTTGGACTTTTTTGTTGACCATGATGGCTACACCATTTCTTTTAAGGGACTCCTGCCTGCAGTAGTAGATATAATGGTCATCTGAGTTAAATTCATCCATTCCAGTCCATTTTGGTTCGTTGATTCCTAGAATGTCGACGTTCACTCTTGCCATCTCCTGTTTGACCACTTCCAATTTGCCTTGATTCATGGACCTGACATTCCAGATTCCTATGCAATATTGCTCTTTACAGCATCAGACCTTGCTTCTATCACCAGTCACATCTAAAGCTGGGTACTGTTTTTGCTTTGGCTCCATCCCTTCATTCTTTCTGGAGTTATTTCTCCACTGACCTCCAGTAGCATATTGGGCAGCTACTGACCTGGGGCCTTTTTCAGTATCCTATCATTTTGCCTTTTCATATTGTTCATGGGGTTCTCAAGGCAAGAATACTGAAGTGGTTTGCCATTCCCTTCTCCAGTGGACCACATTCTGTCAGACCTCTCCACCATGACCCGCCTGTCTTGGGTTGCCCCAGGGGCATGGCTTAGTTTCATTGAGTTAGACAAGGCTGTGGTCCTAGTGTGATTAGATTGACTAGTTTTCTGTGATTATGGTTTCAGTGTGTCTGCCCTCTGATGACCTAATGTACTAAGGTGCATTAATTAGCTCTGAGTAAGTGCAGAGGCCTACATACCTATTACACAAAATCCCAGGTGCCCAAGGGAGGCTTTCTGTACCTATTTGCATGTGGGCACAATGGTATGCTCAACTTTTGACAACAACTTGTCAGTGTAATCCTTACCTTACATGGCTCCCATGCAAAATCTTTTCCCCTGGGCTATACTCTGTCACCACCCAAATAACTCTGAGTTGCTAGGTGATGTCCTCTAATGCACAGTAATATAGAGCGCCATGGCTAACTTCCACCTGGAACCACTTTGAATCTGTAGTGAGCCAGGGGATTCAGGTCAAAAGATAAGAACCTTAGCTCCAGGTACAAAGGTGTGGTTGTTTGGCTGAGTGAGAAAGGAGTGAGGTCAAAGAAGGTAGGAGATTATCAGTTACATGTCATTGTGCCCGCAGGGACACAGGCCTTCTCATGCCTGGGTCTTCTCAAACTCTTAGTCCTCTTGAAACTGCCCTGTTCCCTGAGGATAGTGCAGGCCCTATGTCCCCTCAGGGAGAGGCACACAGGCCTCTCTGTAGATCTTTCCTCCCCCTGTCCCCTCTCCTCTATCATTATGGCTTCCAAACTATTTCTCTTTCCTCCTTAGAAAACCCCACTCAGGTGAAGCTCAAGGTGTCTACTACCCACTTCTGCTGTTCAGCTGTCACTACTCCTCCCCACACCGTTATGGAGAATTTCAGCACTCAGCTCATTTGAAAAGACCCTGATCCTGGGAAGGATAGAGGGACGGAGGAGAAGGGGACAATGGAGGATGAGATGGTTGGATGGCATCACCGACTCGATGGACATGGTTTTGGGTAGGCTCCGGGAGTTGGTGATGTACAGGGAGGCCTGGCTTGCTGCGGTTCATTGGGTTGCAAAGAGTCAGACACAACTGAGCAACTGAACTGAACTGAACTGAACTGAACATCCAAAGGCCCCATTCAACAGCCCAATGTGTGTGTGTGTGTGTGTGTATGTGTGTGTGCATGCATGTGTGTGTAGGGGGGGATGGGGGGGAGGTCGGGGGGGCCTGTTTGGTCCCTGGCTCAGTGGTTAAGAATCTGCCCAGCAATGCAGGCAACGTGGGTTCAATCCCTGGGTCAGGAAGATCCCGTGAAGGAGGAGAGGAGGAGATGGCAACCCATTCCAGTATTCTTGACTGGAAAATTCCATGGACAGAGGACCCTGGCAGGCTATAGTCCATGGGATCGCAAAGGTCAGGCATGACTGAGCAGGCACACATGTTGCACCATCATTTTCTTCCGTCTGCCTCAGCCATCTCTTCACTTGGTTGTGTTCTGGTCTGTCGTCACTCTTTCTAGACCTCATTCTTAGTCACCATTCCCTGTCCTTCTAGGTCACTCTCTTTTTTAATTAAGTCATTCATTTTGGCCACACTGGATCTTCCTTGCTTTGCTCGGCTCTCCTCCAGTTGCAGTGTGAGGGCTTCTCTTTGCAGTGGCCTCTCTTGTTGCAAAGCACTGGCTCTAGGGTGCAGGGGCTTCAGCAGTTGCAGTGCATAGACCGACTTGCCTTCCCACATGTGGAATCTTCCTGGACCAGGAAGTCCCTTTCCATGGAAGGGACCTTCCATGGTCCCTTCATTGGCAGGTAGATTCTTAACTACTAGAACATCAGAGAAGTCCCGTCACTCTCTTTTGAGAGAGCTGTGTACCTCCATTGCAACAATTCATCCATATCATGAATCTCCAATTTGTTGGACCTTCCTATTTTTAACTCTCTGTAGGCCTTTATCCTGGTCTTCTTTCTCCAATTTATCCAGCTAGACTCCAGGGTCCTTTCCTAAATCACAGATGCAGATATCCTAAACTTCTGCCCTGCTTGGCCTTGGTCAGACTGGAAATGGTAACATTTCAACCACCCCCTGGCTTGACACACACCTGGCCAGCTCATTGTGACTGGAAAATATTAAACAACCAGACTAACTACTGTTGCTTTCAATTTATGACCACTCAGTTTTACTCTTCGATTATATTCTTTTTCCCTAGGGAGTATGGCTCATCTTTTGAGACCATGAAAATTTCCTTACTTCTATCATTTCTCTGCACCCAACTGATGTCTCTTCCTTCATTCACAGAATAAATACCATCTGAGCAAAACACCATTACTCCCCTATCACTAAATGTACAGACCTGCCTGTTACATTCTACTGTATAGGAAAGAGAGTCCTTGCTCGTGGCTAAGTGAGCTTCTTTCATGGAGATTCTGATAACCTCCTCATCTCACTCCTAGCAAACATCCTTAGTTATCATTTCTATTTCCTGCACTATCAAATGATTTCTGTCTCTGCTTGGCCACCAAAACATGTTCTAGCAGAGGCTATTTATTTAATTTTTGGAAAAGTGATGAATTTACATCATTCACGTTTAGAAAAGTATAAAAAGGGTTACAAAGGAGAGCCCCCTTTCCCAAGTGTGCTCAAATTACTTCATTCTCTACTGTAGAGACAAGCAGCATTTTCACCATCTAGCATATCCTTCTTGAAATACTTTATGCATAGATGTAGTTACAAATACAAATAAATATGTTCATTTTCCCCTTTTGAAAACAAAGGCAGCATACTAGAATTATTCTGCATTTGTCTTTCTCACTTAAAGGTACACATCTTACTCATTACGTTTTACAGCTCTATAATTCCACTGTGTAGATGTATCACAATGCATTTAAACCAGTTCTGTATTAAATATCTGTTTTAAAATGGGCAAAACTACAGGCTTCTGTGCACTTCTGTATGCCCCCTTCAGTTACCTCTCATTTAGCTGTTTCTTTTTCACCCAAACTCTTCAAATGAGTTGCTACTTTTGCTGCACCTAGAACTTTATCCCACATTCATTCTTCACCTAACTTCAGTCTGGCTTCATTTTTACTGTAATTGCTATTTTCTAGGTTACTTAATTGAGAGTCTATTTCTCTGACTTCATCTTGCTTGAATTTTCAGGATCGACGTTAATCACGTTCCCCTCTTCTTCCTAAAACAGCATATATATACTCATGGCTTTCTATACTCCAGTTCCTGGTGCTTTCTCTACCTATTTTTAATTCTAGGTCTTCTTGTCTATCTATCCACTGTTCGTAGAGGAATTCATCCTGACGTTTGGCTTTAAATTCACATGTTGATGGTCTCCTATCAATATTTTAAACCCAGACTTCATATCCACTTCCGTGTTCTTAATATCTTCACTTGGATGTTAAATAGGAACCTCAGCCTAGACTTTCATCATATCCTCTTGATCAAGCTCTTCCCCAAGTCTGTTCCTCCATCAGCCTTCTCACCCCAGTGCATAGCTGTGCTCTCCAGCATTACTGAAGCCATAAACCTAGGGTTCATCCTTGATTTGTCTCCTCTAGTTGTCCGGCCCTTGTCCAAGTCCTGAGAGTTTTACCTGCAAACATACTCGAGTATGCTTCTCCCCGTCTTCATATCATCCACCACATCAAGCTGCCATCCCCTCTGCCTTGGATGGTCCCACCAGTCTCCTGGGGCTCTCTGTTTCAGCTCTCGTTCCCTCCAATACATTTTTCTCAAGGAGCCAACATAGGCCCTTAAAAATGTAAATGGGAGCATGTAGGTCAGATCTCTTTATTACTCAAAATGTTCCTGTGGCTTTCTTTTGCATCAGTTCCTTGCAATGGCCATAAAGATCCCAGAAGAGCAGGCCAGGGTCTCCCTGATGGTGGTGGTTTACTTGCTAAGTCATGTCTGACTCTTGTGACCCTTTGGACTGTACCGCCAGCCTCTTCTGTCCATGGGATTTCCCAGGCAAGAATACTGAAGTGGGTTGCCATTTCCTTTTCTAGGGGATCTTCCTGACCCAGGGATCAAACTCATTATCTCCTACATTGCAAGTGGTTTCTTTACCATTGAGCCACTAGGGAATATTCCCCTAATTTCAGCCCCAAGTACAATGACCTCCTTTTACTACCTCTACTCACTATTCCCTCCTCCTGGAATGTGCTTCCATCCATATGGACGTTACTGGCTCACCTGCGTCCTTTAAATCACAGCATCAATGTCATCAGCTCAGAGAAGTCCTCCCTGACTTCTTTTCCCACCATCCAGATCTCTCACAACATGCTGTTTATTGCCTTTGTGGAAAGTATTAACATATTAACATTATCTCATGTATTTGTTTACTATTTGTTTCGGTTTTTCCCATTAGGACATAAGCTTTAAAAGGCAGGACCCAACGGTCTTCTTTAGGTTTTGCCTCTGGCGCAGTGCCTGGAATTTCCTGGAATCTCAGTAATTCCTTGCAGGGAAAAATATTCCCTAAACTGTAAAATTACTTAAAAATTTTTGTCAAGTGTTCTGATTTTACCCCAAATCTCATAAATAGTATACATTTCATCCTACTTCTAAACATGTTTTGTATTTTTTATGGGAACAGAGTATTTAAGTTTAGGACTAAAAAAATACATATGACTCTTTAAAATCTATAGATTTTTGCTTGATTTCAAGGCTCCTTTTTCAGAACATCACAAGCAATACTTGTCCTACAATTTCATAAAAAATTTTAAATGTTAAAGCTTTTGACTCTTTGTAGTCTAAGTATTTTCATATGATGTGATGAAAAAAAGCATTAAATAAAGTTTTATTATTTCATGGGCACATTATTTCTCTGGAAAGGCTCAGAACTTAACAGAGGGGGGAGAAATTAAAACTTTCATGGGATTGTATAGCTAACAGTCGATCCGCATGAGGCTACATCTTATCCTTAAAAGCATATCTATTGTGGTCATGCATTAGGAGTTTTAACCTCAGTTCTTAAAGAAACTATTGCTACTCTGTGATTAATGCTGCCCAAATCACCACTTCCAGCCACTTTTCTTTCCACCCCTTGTCTGTTGCCACGAAATGTGGTGCATTCTCCCCAGAGCTTTCTTAATGCAAAGTCATGCATACATGTTGGAGTTCAAACAAATAAATCTTTGCCTGTTCACTGTTTACTGTTTATATCACAAAGCTCCCACTGACCAGCTGGCACACAGGAAGTCTCTAAAGGTTCTGGGGCTTGATTTATTTTACAGTCTCTTAATTCATATGTATGATGCCACTGTTGCATATTACAGGGGCAGGGCCATCTCGTCTATAAATTCTGAAATCAGTTGGAAAGCCTGATTACCCGTTAGTGAATGTGGGCCCCATGAACATTAATCTACACGCTGGGCTGCAGTCACCAGAGCCCTGGCGTCAGGCCAAGCCACCAGCGCTGGAGCACTTTGGACGGCAAGTCAGTTTCACCAAGTCAGACAAGTGTGGAAGATGGATCGCAGAGCAGCCCTCACGGCGCTGGGAGGATGCAAAGGACAGTGGGGACTTCAGGCTGAAGGAACTTGAGAAAGACTCAGCAGAATATCTTCAGGTAGACCGTGACAACTGAGAAGCCACTGCAAAGCCCAGATCTTTTTGGCAGAGGGGAACCAAAGATAGAGTGACAGAGACATCACAGGAGAGGGGCAGGCATGAGGCAAAACAGCTCTGGGTCCACAAGGAATCAGGATCTGGGAGACAAAAAGTAGCTGATTAAGGACATATGTGCTGTGCACGTTGGACCTGGAGAGATGCATGTGCATGTGTGTGTGGGGGGGTGTGTGTGCACAGATGCTGTTGTTATTTAGTCTCTAAGAAGTGTCTGACTCTTTTATAACCCATTGAACTCTACCCACCAACCTCCTCTGGCCATGGGATTTCCCAGGCAAGAATACTAGAGTAGCTTGTCATTTCCTTCTCTAAGGGATCTTCCCAACCCAGGGGTCAAACCCGTGTCTCCCTCTTGGCAGGCAGATTCTTTATCATTGAGCCACCTGGGAAGTCCTGTATGCACAAATACATCTACCAACGAAACCAGCTTCTTCCATGCTTGCCCCATTTGTAGCCATGTCATCATTTTCAAAGTCCTCCATAAATCTGAGGACTACACTTTAAAATTTTCTATAAAAATAACACACGGCCTTTTCAACACACACGCACACACACAAAATTGTCCTGAAGTGTATAAAGAGTATAATATCAAATGCAAAGTGCCCCATTTGCCAAGCCCCACCCTTCCGCCTCAGCCACCTCTATTCCTTAGATGGAACCACTGTGAAGAAGTTCCATCCTCAGACTTTCCCTTTGTTCTCTCTCCAAGAAAGGAAACATTCATGGAACTTATGTCTGCATGAGTGAGGGGAACTCTCTAACCTTCATCTCTGCATTCACCTACTCCACAGCCAGGACTAGAAGAGTTTTCCTAGAGCACCATTTTCTCTTAGCAAAGCCCCGGCGGCCTCCCCAGTGCCTACCATATGGAGTGCAGACCTCCATCGCTGTCCTCAGCCCTCATCTCACCGCCTTTCCTGCCATTCACCTTAGCCATCCTTCCCTGGCATTCATGCCTATGCTGTTCCTCTGCCTGCCACCCCAGCACCTGTGTGCTCCATCCCACATTCCTCTTGTGAGTTTTTAGCTCCTCTCTTTCCATCCTCTTCTTCAATATCCACCTCACTCTCTAATTCTTCTATAAAACATGTCTGCCCCTCCAACCAGCAGCTCTTTCCTGTCCCTAAAAACTTACATAGTCACAGGATTAAACGTTTCTTATTTTCTAATTATTTTAGAAGTGTTAATTCTCTCTCTCCCAATTAAAAAACAACTTTGAGGTTAGGAAACTCACCTTTACAGTCGGTTGGCCCCACAGAACCTGGTGTCACACGGATGCTTGGGAACACTCAGTTTCCCATAAATGCATAGGAAATGGGCAGATGACACAGAAAGTATCCCTTTCATTTAAATACTCATCCCCCCACTGGTTTGTACATTGGGCTGGCTTTTATTTTTTGGAGTTTTGTTTACAACCCTGTAACTATCCCTTTTACATGGTCATTAAAATACAGATGAATTACCTTCAGTCCAGGTAACTAATAAGATTGATAGATTAACTGTACCTTTCCTTTCAAGGATATGAATTTTTTGTATGTGTCCTAGAAACTTAGAAAGATATTTATAGTTTTAAAAAAACCAGCCCTAAGAGGTACAGCAGGTAGTTAAACCCTACCTAAGGTTTGAGACCCCCTTGATTTTAACGTTAAATGTCTAATCCATATGACATTTTAACAAGTCATGAAATGCTTTCTTTGTTCTCATTTTAGTGTAGAAGAAAACTTTAAAGAAAAGGGTAAATCTTCTGGTGTATGGCATATGGAGGTCAAGATCTTACATAGATTTTCAGCATTAAGGCAGAACAAATGGACTACAAGATTACAAAGAAAACAAATTCAGAGCAGTAACCTTTTGAGAACTGCCAAATTGCTGGCAAGATGAAAATGGGATTGCATTTGAGAAATTATGCGGTGTTGTGCTTCTCAGAGAAATGTACAGCATAGAGAAAGATATGTGTTTTCATTTGAAACTCTATTTTTAATATTCGTAATGACAGCAACTGAAACAAGTCTGACTATATGTATAACACCCAGTAAATGGTAAATGATGGTGATGGGAGGGGGGTGGAATATAAATGGAAATAGAGGCTCTGGTGTACCAAGTATATTTTTGAAATATCAAACAGACACCTTCAGCCTGGATGCTGAAGATCACTGTGCAGGGTGAAAAAGAAGTCGAACATTTGCCCAGAAAAAAGTCTGAAATCACAGCAAAGCAAGGGCTGGATTCTCAGCAGTTTGAAAGAAGGGAATATATGAAAGAAAATGTCTCTCTGCATATCATAAAAACAGAAAAATTTCCAGCATATGCTGCTATTTTACTTTTTCATTTTGGCAGAGCATTTGTGACTAGTTAGGAGTGGGGTGGTTCTCAGATGTATGTTTCAGCCAAGGATGATGAATGCTCAGACTATTTTTCCCGACCTTACATGCATATACTTCTCTCTCTCTTTTTTTATTCCCCATGTGCCTTCTCCTAATGTTTTTATCAGAAGAGTTCCCAGGCAGCTCCGTTCGGGATCATATCAGACATGTTTGGAATAATTCCATTTAGATATAAGATTGACCCATTCCTGAATTGTGTTCCTTTAGTTCCTATGTTTGTTTTGATATAACACAACTGAGCAAGCCAAGGAAAATTTAAGTAACATAAAATTAATAAAGGAGCAAAACACACACTATAAAGTTTTAACTCCTACATTCATCGATTTTTTTCTAGACTTTAAGTAAATTACACTTAAAAGTTTTTCCATAGTTCAGTGTATTAGGTCTTTGGGTTGACGTTATAATTCTTCTTTTCACTCACATATTTCTATATGTTGATAAAGTTCATATATGTATGTTTAATACGTGCTTGATTGTTACGTTTCTTAAGATACCACAACTTATTTTAAATGTTTCCCTTCTGTAGTGCATCTGAGTTACTGTCAAATTTTTACTGTTATATACAGCAATACATCTACCTGTGTAAGAGACCACCTAGTTTGGTCTCTATTAGGTTACATTTTAGGTTTTTTCCCAAAACTGGAATTCCTACGTGAAAGACAGACAAATTATGGTTCAGAAACTCCCAAAACCTACTACCAAATTGTCCTCCAGAAAGCGGCAGTCAATCTGTTGTGCCAGCTTCTATTGTGTTTCTAACTTCTAAGTGTTTCGGTTTTCCCAGCTCTTTTATAAAATCAAGCTTTCTCATGTTTACTAATTTGAGAAACTCACTCAATGACTTTTCATTTGTATTTCTCTGATTTCAAAAAAGACTTCTTATTTGCTATAGTCATTTTACCTTCCAGTAGTTTTGCTTAAATGGTTTAATTGTATTCAAAGTATCGGCCTTTTATTTCTAGTTACTTAAAACATCCAGTGACAGTGAAAAAAAAACTGGCACAAGTTTTATGTCCTTGGGCTCCAAAATCACTGTGGACAGTGACTGCAGCCATGAGATTAAGACACTTGCTCTCTGGAAGGAAAGCTATGACAAACCTAGACAGTATGTTAGAAAGCAGAGATATGACTTTTCAATGAAGGTCCATATAGTCAAAGCTATGGCTTTCCCAGTAATCATGTACGGAAGAAGGCTGAGCCCTGAACTGCGCTGGTGGAGATTCTAGAGAGTCCTCCGAACTGCAAGGAGATCAAACTAGTCAATCCTAAAGAAATCAACCCTGAACATTGACTGGAAGGACTGATGGTAAAGCTGAAGCTCTAATATTTTGGCCACCTGATATGAAGAGCTGACTCATTGGAAAAGACCCTGATGCTGGGAAAGATAGAAGGCAAAAGGAGAAGAGGGCAGCGGAAGGTGAGACGGTTAGAGAGCATCACTGATTCAACGGGTATGAATTTAAGCAAACTCCCAGAAATAGTGAAGGACAAGCCTGCGGGCTGCAGTGCATGGGGTCACAAAGAGTTAGACAGGACTTAGCGACTGAACAACAACACTCAACAGCTACTTTCACTGGTACCATACTAACTGCAAAATAATGCCGGGAATAATCAAAGTTCAGCTTGCTATACAGACTTAAAATACTTAATGTATATAAACTATTTAAGCCACAGAATATAGATTCAGAGATTGTTGTCACAATGCTAAAACCAGAAAAAAATGTGAGAAATATATTTTTAAATCTTATTTTTAACACATTATAATAAATACTGCCGTGTCTGGAAGCCCCTGACTGTTTGAAAGGAGCTTTTAACTTGCCATTGCATAAGCACAGCTACAGCCTCTGTTTATCAGAAAGTGCATTGACCAGCAAATGGAATATACTCCACCAACTGATACTGACAGAATTCTGTCATTGCAAATGCCTGTTCCATTGACATTATTTGCTATTTTTCTCTCAGAGAAGTGAAGGAATAATTACAGGTGTCTCTTTGGCTTATATGAGGTTTATACACCAATTTCTTTTTCCACCTTTTAGACAGTTCTCCAAGTTCAATAGCTGCTTCTTACTCGATGTGTATTACCGGACATGGTGTTTGGAAAAATGAAATAAAATGAAAGCTGAATTTATCAATCATATTAGCAAAGATTTTAGGACTATGTATTATGCAGAATATATTGAATATTATGATTTATTCATCACACTTTCCCCTATTCTTCCCTTTCAAATTTTAATTGGTGTGCTTCACTGTGGGCGAATTTTCCTGGTACTTTTGTTTTTCATTTATATTTATTTATTTACTTTTGGCCATGCAATGCGGCATGTGGGATCTTAGTTCTCAGATGTAGGGATCAAACCCAGGGTCCCAGCAGTGAAAGTATCAAGTCCTAATTACTGAACCACCAGGGAATCCCTCTCTTGATACTTTTGAATATGTTGTTGTTGTTTAGTTGCTAAGTTGTGTCCAACTCTTTTGCGACACCTTGGATTGTTGACTGCCAGGCTTTTCTGTCCATTGGATTTCCCAGGCAAGAATACTGGACTGGGTTGCTATTTCTTTCTCCAGGGGATCTTCCCAGCCCAGGGATCAAACTTGTGTCTCCTACATTGCAGGCAGATTTTTAACTCCTGAGCCACCAGGGAAGACCCACTTTTGAATATACATGTAGGAAATGTAATGCAGGTCTTCCTGTTAGAGGGGCATCCCTGGCACCCTGAGAGACAGACTAATAAAGCTGGCATGTGATGAATAAGATCAGACAAATGCAAAAGTCACATGGACAGGGAAGGCGCAGGCTAAAAGCAGTAAGATAAGGTCTTGGCATTGACTAATCATGGGGTTAACATAGCCTAAGAAAATGTGGGTCAACTGTGTGGAATTTGCAGCTTAGAAATCCAGAAAATGAGTGTGAGGGCCAATGTTTCAGAGTTCACGTCAGTCATCTGGGAAGAGGGGCTCATTGGGCAAAATGTGAAAGTGTATTAGAAACACCACAAGGAGCAGAGGGGTATAAGAGGCCGAAAATAGAAGGTACGCCTGTGTTCAAATCCCACTTCTTTCTTAGCAGTTCGATGACTCAAACCCTCTGGGCTTGTTTCCTCACCTGTAAAATGGAGATGGTGATAAGCATATTACTTACCCCATGGACGGTAAAATATGAATGCATTTCAAACACTGAGCAGCACACAAGGACTATAGAAGTCCATGATGACTAGAGCCCAATTTAGGATGCACCTAATGCATAGTCAGCACTCAACAGCTGTTTGATGCTATTCACCACACATATCATTGTGCTTGGATGATACAGTCACCAACGTGAACCTCTGATGATCAAGCACCTTCCCATATACATTTGCTCAGTGGGACAAGATGTGCTGATCTAGGGAAATGATTATCCCGTCCAGTGAGGCGGTTTGAGCTTTCATGGAAATAATCCCCTACTGTGGACATCAATTTGCTACGTGTTTGATTAGTATGACTTTGGCTGAGGAAACAAGATCTGCTTTTCAGACCGGCAATTCTGAAAACCTGACTTGGGGTAGAGGTGACTCCATGGATATGTTATCTCTCTTCATGCTTCTGACTGAGTGACAGAATGACCAGAGCTAGTCAGAGTCATGTCTTCTAGGAGACCAGTAACGATATGAAATTTGTGGAGCTTCCATGAGAAAGTTCTAAGGGAGCCGTTAGTTGATTGGTGAGCATACACGCCCTCCAAGCTGACAGTTGAAGACCAACAAGAGTCTCAGCAGCACATAACTTTGACTCTGAAGTCAGATAACCATAAAGAATGACATGCAGTCTAAGTGTTTCCCTGTTAGTATCAGTTACTCAGCGAACTGCCTATTCCAACAAAGATGTGGCATTCACAAAAATGCACAGTGCTTTTTGTTCTAATAATAATATTTAAATAATTAATTTTGTTGCATCACCCATTGTATTTACAGAGTGACATTAGTTTGACAAGCGTGGCGATATGAATATCCATCAAACACCCCATGGGTTTCAGGAAGTCCTGCAAAAGGTCACTGAGTCTGCTGGAGACTTTACAGAAACTTTGGCTAGAAACCCCCATTGGGAAGATATGTTTTCCATAGTCTTATTATTTTAAAATTTAATAATTTTTCAGTATTTATGGCTTTGACAACAAGCTCCCACTGGAAAGAAAAAAAAAAAAAGTAAAAATCCTCCCTCTTATTTCAAACTCAAAGTTTTATAGGATGCTATTGTCTGAAACCAAATGCCAGGACAATGATGTTGGAGCTGGTGAAAGCTACTGGCTGGACTCCAGGAAAAGGGCTCAAGAGTAACTTTGCTCCTTAGTCCCAGAGACCAGGCTCATTGGTAAATAATAGAAATCGACTGCAAGGACTAAGGATGCTTTCATGATTCAGAGAATCATGCCCTCAGTGCATGGACAGCGTCACATGGACAGTAAGATCTGGCATTCTTCTGGCCTTGAAGACAATGAATAGGTCCCCTACTGAATCTCTTTTCTCTTTAAGTTAGACATCCATAATGCACTTATCATCTCTCCCTCTTAAGAGATGGTTTGTGTTCCATCATCATCTTGATAAGATTTTCCCAGAAGACCCTTCAAGAAAACCAGATCCTCTGTAGGTTTTAGTCCCAGAATATTGGGTATCCTTATTTCAGGAACCAAAGGAAGAAGGTTATATCACTTACACTCACTCTCAAAGTTGTCACATAAGTACTTTTCTGTGTCCATTCCAGGATGTCCTCAGAAAGAAACCATGTGCTTGTGTGACTCAGCTTTGACAAAACACTCAAAATTCACCATGAACTTGTCATTCTTGAGACACAGCAAAGTTGTGAGAGCATTTTTTTTGAAAACTGTCAAAATACAAGGGGTCAACTTAGAGGATAATAAAAATAAGAAAGGAGTAGTAAAACTGCCAACTCCTCATTTCTCTCCAAGCTGTATTTTGGCAAAATTCTATTAGTTCTCTTAAAGAAAGAAAGACTGTCAGATTTAAGGGCCCAAGCAAACAAGAAACAGGGCATGTTAATTGAAAGAATTATTGTAATCGAAGTTTGAGTGCAAAATAACATCCTTCATAATTTTACACTTATGTGAAGTACATTTCTGCCCATGCTTGTAAAGAGAGAGAATTTTCCTCAAGTCTGACACATCAAATACCAATAACCTTGCTCTGCAATAACCAGAGAAGAAGGTTGAAAGAATATGAAAGCTTTTTTATTGTCATGAACACAAGGATGTGCAAAATGCATTGTCACTCTATTATGCAGGCATCTAGGTGTGGGGTAATTGATCAAAACCCCTGAAAGTGGGACTTGAGAAAACAGAGCATGTAAGAAAGAAGTGTTTTTGTTCTTTAAAAACATTATAAGTATATAACTTTTTATATAGTATAACCTTTTTTATATTGTATATTTAAATCTTATGATCTAAAGTATTATAAAATAAATGCCAGTTAAATGAATCCAGGCACAACTGGATAAATGTCAATACACTATGTGCATTTGTGACACAATACAAAATAGGGGTCAGAAAAATATAAGGCACTGATGTTTCTTTTCAGCACCTATTTTTTTTTAACTGACTGGTAGATGCAATCTACATGTATTACAAAATCCTTCAAACATCAGGACTAATTCATACAACAAGGGAAAGAACTCACAAATGAACCAGAATCCCCAGGTCAGCTCTGTGGATAGCGCATTACTTTTATAATAAGCACCATAAGAGCTAATGTTTCAATTGGTCCTGAATTTTTTTCTCTATAACAGCAAAGAAGATTTCTGAGCCATCACTATGCTTTCCTTTAGTTTATCCTATGACACATGGCTTCAAGTAATTAAAAAGCAGAATGGCAAAATCATCAGAATGTCACAAGGACATACAGTTTCTCTGTGTCAAGCTAAACAATCTTGAAGTCAGCATTCCTTAAGGTGGATTTACACGCACCTATATT
Source organism: Madoqua kirkii (assembly GCA_006408675.1). Taxonomy (NCBI): domain Eukaryota; kingdom Metazoa; phylum Chordata; class Mammalia; order Artiodactyla; family Bovidae; genus Madoqua; species Madoqua kirkii. The sequence continues at coordinate 663 of SJYC01029131.1, read as the reverse complement.
AGAATCCCCTAAAAGGCATCTTGTTTACAAACAAGATTTTTAAGTTCTGTCCAAGACTTCATGAATCAGACTCTCCCCAGTCTGGGAACAGGGATCAGGCCTTTTCAACAAGCTCTCCAGGTGATCACCTATATACTAAATCCTATACGTTGTCTTGAGAAATAGCCCTTAAAGGAATTGCTCCAGGGCCTTGGATTCAATTAGCTATATATAAATCAGTGTTCACATCCCTGGCTATGCAATCGAATCATTTGTGGGAGGTTTAAAGCCACAACCATGATTGCACGTAATTTCCAGACTATCTAATTTGTCTGGCCTGAGGTGATATCTAACATGTTATTCTAATAAATAACTAGAATTGCATGCTCTTGGTAGCATTATTCACAATATTTGAATACAAGGAGTAACTCAAGTGTCTATCAACAGACAAATGGATAAATAATTAAGATGTATATATACAGTGAAACACTATTCAACTGTAAAAAGGAAAGCCATTCTGATATATGCTATAACATGAATGAACCTTGAAAACCTTATGCTAAGTGAAATAAGCCAGACACAAAAGAACAAATTCTGTATGATTCTTCTTATGTGAAGCATCTAGAATAAGCAAATTCAGAGAGACACAAAATAGAAGTTACCAGGGGCTGGGGGTGCGGGGTG
>SJYC01029129.1:0-23403 GCA_006408675.1 Madoqua kirkii | reverse complement strand
ATTCATGGGGTCGCATGACTGAGCAACTGAACTGAACTGAACTACCCATCCTATCTCATCTCTCATCTCCACCCCTATCCTTTGTTTCAACCATAACTTCAAACTGAATGAAGAGTAATCTCCTAAATGCATTATTTAGATCCACACATTCACTCTTCTTCTACATGCTTTTCTTTTTTTTCTGCAAAGTTGTCTTCTTGTCAAAGACTCTTGGTCTAACTCATTATATGAGACAAAGGTGTCAACCCTGGATACACATTAGAATCATCTGGAGAGCCTTTAAAATCTGAGTTTGCATGGGTCTTGCAGTGGCACCCCACTCCAGTACTCTTGCCTGGAAAATCCCATGGATGGAGGAGCCTGGTGAGCTGCAGTCCATGGGGTCACCAAGAGTCAGACGTGACTAAAGCGACTTAGCAGCAGCAGCAGCAGCTCCCTAGACCAGTGCAATCAGTTTATTTCAGAAGTGGGAATCGAGCATCAGTCATTTTTGTAAACACTCCCCAGGTGATTCTAATGCGCCAGCAGGGTGGGGAACCACTTTTGCACTTGTTGCTCAGTGTATGATCTGCTGACCAGTAGCCTTGACATCATCTTGGAGTTTGTTAGAAATGCAGAATCTCAGGATTCATTTGAGACCTACTGACTCACAATTTACATAGTAACAAACTACATTAGTAATTTGTGTGCCTGTTCAAATTTGGAAGAAAAGTTATAAACAACCTAAACAGCATATTAAAAAGCAGAAATATTACTTTGCCAACAAAGGTCCATCTAGTCAAAGCTATGGTTTTTCCAGTAGTCATGTATGGGTATGAGAGTTGGACTGTAAGGAAAGCTGAGCACCAAAGAATTGATGCTTTTGAACTGTGGTGTTGGAGAAGACTCTAGAGAGTCCCTTGGACTACAAGGGACTACAGCCCATCCTAAAGGAAATCAGTCCTGAATAGTCATTGGAAGGACTGATGTTGAAGCTAAAACTCCAATACTTTGGCCACCTGATTTGAAGAACTGACTCATTTGAAAAGACCCTGATGCTGGGAAAGATTGAAGGCAGGAGGAGAAGGGGATGACAGAGGATATGATGGCTGGATGGCCTCACCGACTCAATGGACATGAGCTTGAGTAGACTCTGGGAGTTGGTGATGGACAGGGAAGCCTGGTGTGCTGCAGTCCAGGAGGTCGCAAAGAGTCAGACACGATTTAGCAACTGAACTGAACTGAACTGAAGGCTCATCTTAGGACTTGAAGAAGCCCTCTCACAGCCACTATAGCCTTGTTAACCACACTTGCCTAAAACATACCTCTCTCTATTCAGTTCTCCCATTGTACTAGGATTTTGAGATCTTATATGGATGCTAAGTCACTTCGGTCATGCCCAGTCTTTGCAACCCTATAGACTGTAGCCCAGCAAGCTTCTCTGTCCATGGGAATCTCCTGGCAAGAATACTGGAGTGGGTTGTCATGCCCTCCTCCAGGGGATCTTCCCAAGCCAGGGATCAAACCCACATCTCTTATGTCTCCCGTATTGGCAGGCAGGTTCTTCACCACTAGCGCAACCTGGGAAGCTCTGAGATCTTGAGGTTGGGACAATATTTTATCTCCTGTCTCTAGTACCCAGCATGGCATTTTCTATGGTAGCTTTCATAAATAGTTACTTGAACTATCTTAAAATTTAAAAGCAACATGAAATCTAATAACTAACATTTCAAAGAACAAACCCACATCTCTTATGTCTCCTGTATTGGCAGGCAGGTTCTTCACCACTAGCGCAACCTGGGAAGCTCTGAGATCTTGAGGTTGGGACAATATTTTATCTCCTGTCTCTAGTACCCAGCATGGCATTTTCTATGGTAGCTTTCATAAATAGTTACTTGAACTATCTTAAAATTTAAAAGCAACATGAAATCTAATAACTAACATTTCAAAGATAATGGTAACACTCTTAAAGTAAAGAATAAGACACGACAGGAATGAAGGAATCTATGTACTGAGCAACAATTATGTTCCAAGACCTTCAAACGTGGTAGGTGCAATCCTCACAACAGCTCCATGGAATAAGCATTTCCAGCTATTTTATAAGTGGAATAATTGCAGCTCAAACAAGAAGAAACATGGTCACAGAGCTGATATAGGATGAGAGTGGGATTTGACTCCAACTATCTTATTTCACAGCCCATTTTGCTGAGCTTCTAGTAATTTAAAAACTAGCTCTTTTCAAAATCTCCTGGAGGTATCTTAACTCTCTTTTCTATTCCTATCGTTATCTGCCTCTCACCATCTCTTCCTTTTTACCATGGAGTGTGACCTTCCCACTTTGTTCCAAATACTTTCTCCTGTTTCCTTTCTAAGTCTCGGCTTTCCTCCTCCTCAATGACTTAACTGGTCCCTCAGCAGGAACTGAAGTACGTTTAAGACTCTTGTTTTAATTATCAAATGTATTTTCCTTTTCTAAAATTTAATATCAGGTCAATTACACTCCTCAGTAGGTGTTTAAGATTTCTGATAAGTCCTCTTCTGATAGGACTTGAAGTAGGTTATAGATTAAAACACAATTTGATAGCAATTTTAATGGAAAGTAAGGGATTTTATTGTTGCTTCTCTTTGGTTTGATTTTAGGTAAAAGATATAAATTATTAGCCTAAATTAAGTTGTTTTTTTATTGAAAAGTAGGGCTCCAAGGATAACTCTTGTCCTTCCTTGCCCTTCAACAGAGAAGAAACCCAATTCTACTTCATTTCTTTTTCTTCTATGTGTTAAATATCAGACTGTATAGAAACATTAATTTGAGGAACTAAATGTTATATTATTTATCTAAATATCATATATAAATATCTTCACTGATAACTGTAACAACTGGACACAATCCAATTAACAAATACATATTTTTTCTTTGAAATAATTTTTAATAAAACACTTCAAAAACATCCTAAGAAAAAGCAATGATAACCATAACTTATACAAAATGTCAAGACCAAAAAAAAATAAATTTAATATAGAACAATAATTCCTTTGTTGGAATAGAATTTGAGTGGAAAAGAAATAGCAGAGTTACGTATAACCCAGTATATCCATATAGAGATTGGATTATTTTACAATAAAGCCAAATGGAATAAACGTATTTCAGGGCTGAGCCTCCACAATTTCAAAATAACAAAGTCACTTCGGTAGTACTTCAATGCCAAACAGTAATGCCTATGGTGTTCACTGTATCGTCTTTGAAAGTCTCCCTTACACTCGTTGATGAGGACGGTATCTGTTGTGAAGAGTTAGCCATCACTGCAGAGTGACCAGCTTATCTGGGTTGTCCAGAACTTTCTCAGTTTTATCTTTTGCCCCTGCCCTCAAAACCCCTCAGTCCCAGGCAAACTGTGATGGCTGATCACCCCATCTGCAGTCCTGTTGTGCCTAAACACACCCCTTCCTATCTGCATACAGAGGAGTGGGTCTGTCACACGGCTCTCTCCTGGTTAATCTTCCTTTCCGAATGTAGGTCTGACCAGATCTAGAGCCAGGGCGCTGCACGGTGGAGCTGGTTATGCCTTCTACTCGGGCATCACGTCTAAAGAAACGGGGGCACCATTCACACTGTAAATGTTGTATGTTCATTTGACATTTTTTTCAGTGGTAAAGAGTCTTATTAGTACAAAATCATTGTATTATGAGAATTCTCTGATGGAATTACAGTTACTGAAGAAGGAAGCCTATTTCTAATGGACACATACATGCAGTGTGGGCTAGTGGCTGCCTTGGAGGCCACATGTTTAGTGAGATGCTTTAGGGGAATCTGAGTCAGCCACTCGGTGGAGACAAGGGAGGATGAGGAAGCCATTAATTAGTACAAGGAAAGACAAGAGTCCACGTGTGTAAAGACAGGGGAGGCTGCCTCAATTCTTCATTCCAGTTGTCCACTCCTAAGCCTGCCTGCTTCCTTGGAAAGCAACTCAGAGACCTTATAACAAAAATCTTCTCTTTTATTTAAACCAAATGAATGGATCTTATACCTCAAGATTAACCAAGTTAATTCTGTAATTTGAATCTAAAAGTTGAAGATGTGAAAATAAAACAAATTTATCTGACAAAAATGTTCATTTTATTTATTTTCTGAAATGACCAGAAATTTCAGTAAAAATAATCTTCTTAGCACATTGCTCTGGGACATAGCCTCTGCAAAAAAAAACAAAAAACAAAAAAAAACAAAAAAACAGAAGAATGTTCATACTGGGAAGAACATTTCGAGTGTATGTTGCCAATTACATTTAGCAAATAATAATAAGGACATTTGGGAGTGTATTATTAATAGTAAAGTACCCTTTGGATTCTCTGTAAATAGACATTATTAAATCTTAGTAATCTAACAAATTCTGTATAAGAACTTAGGCTGATTGGGGAAGGATGTTGTTACTGGCAAAGAGATTTAAAATGAGCATCAAATTTGTTTATCTCTCCCTTTCAGTGACGGGCATATAATGCCATTCTTGAGATAGTGAAATGAAGGAAGTCTTCAATTAAAGACTTGATAAGAAACTGCAGAATATCCATGCCACTTCATATTCTTTTTATAATTATAAGTCTTGATATTTCCCAAAGCATATTATGTGTGCTCAATCACATGTAATATCTAGAGTCGATCACATAAAATGTAATTTGGTTGTGGGTTTGCAAGTTTTCTGTTCTGTAATATCACTCATAGCAGTGATAATACTGTATACTTCTAAAGGGCTTTGCTTTAAAAGTAGTTGAGTAAAATTGATGACCCAGTGCAAGTTCGATGTGTGAAGCAGGGCACCCAAAGCTGGTGCTCCGGGTGCTCAGAGGGATGGGGTGGGGAGGGGTGTGGGAGGGGTTTCAGAATGGGGGGACACATGTGTATCCCTGGCTGATTCATGTCGATGTATGGCAAAAGCCGTCACAATATTGTAATTATTCTCCAATTAAAATAAAATAAATAATTAAAATAATAAAAGTAGTTGAGAGAATTATCTTCCTGCTCTGCACCAGTGAGATAGATGCAGTGCTAATGCTGTGTGCAGGAAAAGGACTCTTTCTAATGTATTCTAAAGAAAGTCACTTTCTTCAAATCTTTACTTACCAATATTACGCACTCTGTGATAACAAAGTGAGCTCTGCATATCCTGGCATAATTGAAAAGCTTATTTTTAAATGCCATATGTTGCTGCGATTCATGCTGTGTTTTAATGATTATCGCACATGCAAGCAAAATGCTATATTAGTTTTATATTCATGTAATTCCTGATGATCACAAATCTACACAATGAAAGACTGAAATGATATTAGGGTGCCAGAGATGTGACGAATCTCAAAAATTTCTCTTCTCTAGCATCTCATCTTTCTAGACAATTGAATTTAAGTCATCCAAGACAAAGGGGAGTACTTCCTTTTTCAATTTAGTAAATGTTTTATGGAGGCCCACAATGTGACCTATGCTGGGGCGAATAAAAGTTGAAGAACTCAATTCTGTCTTGTCCTTAGGGAATATACAGTATTTTTTCCAAAGAAGTATAAAATAAATGGAAAATAAATAATAGTATTTAGTACTGAGTGTCTTGAAATGGCATATAGCACAAGTTCTCAAGTTTTAGCAGACACCAGAATCTCCTGGCAGGTTTGTTAAAACACAGATTGCTGGACTCCTGCCTCCCACTTCTGACTGAGTAGCCTGGATAGGGCCCACAATCTGCATTGTCAACAAGTTCCCCAGTGATACTGGTTCCTAGATGATACTCTGGGAACCACTGCAGTAAAACATTGGGATTAAAAGTGCGGGCTCTGGAGTTCAAGGGCAGAGTTTAAATCCTGAGTGGATTTGAGTTCAAGTCCTGCTTTATTGAACTACAATGATAGTATAAATTTACAAAGTACCTTTCCTTGGAAACAATTTTCCTCTACTTTAAAATAATATTCTTCCTAATTTGAGGTCTTGAAATATATATATGCCCATGAAAATAACGGTAACGGATACTGTCATTTATTTATTAGTATAATAAAACCTTGACAATACCATAAGTATTTCCCTCCTGCATTATAATTTGGGGATGAAATTTAAAAATACATAAATAAAGGACAATCGGGATTGAGCCCTACCCCAAGAGGGCCACCATGCCTGTGTCCGGCTGCAAGTGTCAGAAATGGGATGGGACATTCTTTAGGAATGATACTCAGTTGTAGCATGAATAGCAGTCGTGGGAAGAGATCAGGAGGGCAGCGTGCAAGAATGGAGTGCACAAAACACAGGCTGGTTCTGTTTGACTCACTTGATGCAACAGAACAGGGAGATGAGATGTGCTGGGGTGGCCTCCCTGTGACCTCCCCGGTAGGTCAGTTCACTTGCAGGACACTCATCTCTGTTGTCATAGCAACTTTAGGACAAATCCCTCATGAGACCTAAAGCAAGAAGTCAGGGACTAGACTCTGTCCTGACCATTTGACTGATGACTTTTCTAATATAGGGTTCAATAAAGCAGGACTTGAACTCAAACCCATTCTCTTCTGCCAGAGTAGGAATCCAGGTTATCTCCTGAGCTTAGGGAACGGGCCTGCTGATGGTAGTCAGATGTTTCTATTCTTGCCCCTCTGGCCCATTTTCAATCATCAAGCAAAACACACTTAAGCCACATGAAGCTCTTAAAGATAAAATACAGTATTTCCTACATGTTTTAGTTTAATGTTTTGACCCTAACAGACTCTTTATGATCCGTGGACTGCAGCACACCATTTATTAGCTCCTCTGAGCTAGTGCTGCAGTCCATGGGGTCGCCAAGAGTCAGACATGACTTAGGGACTGAACAGCAACAAACCACATTCTCAAGACTTTAGATTAGAAAAAACCATTTTAGGAAAAGATTTCAAAGAAACATTTTCAGTCCCAGTCAAACCTCTTTAAGTAGAGGTCAGGAATTGAAATCAGGGAGGTGGTAGGATTCAGGTGAAGGGTAAGAGTCAGTGATACCTTTGAGGCCCACCAGTAGGTAATGTTCAACCCTCTTAATAGTTCAATAATCCCATTTTGAGCATAAAAATGGCTCCTCAAATGAGCCACAGCAAAAGGACCCACTTCAAGTAAACAGAGTAAATGTTCTCAGTAACTAAAGGTCATTGAAAAGTATTGTCTTAGGGGACGGGAGAAAGTAACTGCAAATCATATATATGATAAGGGACTAATATTCAGAATACATGAGGGATTCATACAACTCAAAAGCAAAAAACCCAACCCAGTTAAAGAACGGACGAAGGACCTGAATAGACATTTCTCCAACATATAGACAGCCAACAGACATATGAAAAGGTGCTCAGTATCACTCATCATCAGGGAAACACAAATGAAAACCACAGTAGATATCACCTCACACCTGTCAGGATGGCTCTTCCTGAAAAACGAAAGATAAGTGTTAGTGAGGATGTGAAGAAAAAGCAATCCTGTTACTCAGTTGGTGGAGATGTAAATTGGCACAGTTATGACTGAAAACACTGTGAAGTTTCCTAAAAATATTAAAAATAAAACAACCATATGATCTAACAATCTAAATTCTGGGTATTTATCCTAAATAAACTAAAATCAGAATCTAGAAGTTATACCTGCATCCCATGTTTATTGCAGTGCTATTCAAAATAGCCAAGAAATAGAAACAACCTAAGGCTTCCCGGGTGGCTCAACAGCAAAGAATCTACCCGCCAATGCAGGAAATGTAGGTTCGATCCACCAGGCTGGGAAGATCCCTGGAGTAGGAAATGGCAACCCCCTCCAGTATTTTTGCCGCAAAATTCCATGAACAGAGGAGCCTGGCAACATGACTGAGCAGCAAAACAACAGCAACAAGAACCAATCTAAATGTCCCATCTACAGATGAATGGATACTGAAAATGTAGTATATGTGTATATGTGGCGATTTATCAAGAATGGTCATCCATATGGCCTCCTTTGGACTTTATTCACCAGATTAGCTTGATGAATGCAGCCTGGCTTATGTTCGTGCTTCCTCTGGCATGATTATCATAATTTTACAGTGAGTGGACAACCCCTCATTTTAAATAAATAAATGTGAGTATGTACCCAAAGGAAACAAAACATGGATCTCGAAAAAACATTTCTACTGCCATGTTCATTGTAGTGTTATTCATAACGGTCATAATATGGAAATTATCCAAGTGTCTGTTGACAAATCAATAGATAAAGAAATCATAGTATGTATATGCAATGGAATATTATTCAGCCTTTGTAAAGAGGGAAAACCTACTATCTGCAATATCATGGATGGAATTGGTGGACATCATGCTAAGGGGAATACACCAGTCACAAATGGATAGATACTAAATAATCTCATTTATGTGTGGAATCTAAATTGTTGGGAATTCCCTGGGGGTCCAAGTGGTTAGGACTCTGCACTTTCACTGCCAAAGGCCAGCATATGATTTCTGGTCAGGGAAATGAGATCATGCAAGCCATGTGAGGTGGCAAAAAAAAAAAACCAGTAAAATAAAAATAAATAGTCACACTCATAGAAGCAAGGAATAGAATGGAGACTGCCAAAAGCAGAGGAATGGGGAAATGGCGATGATCAGAGGGTACAAAGGTTCAGTTGTGTTAAATGAATAAGTTCTGGAGATCTGCTGCATAACATGACACCAAGAACTAACAACTCTATAGTCACGGTAGTAGTGTCAATCACTCGGTTGTGTCTGACCCTTAGTGACTCCATGGACTGTAGCCCACCATGCTCCTCTGTTCATAGAATTCTCCAAGCAAGAATACTGGAGTGGATTGCCATTTCTTCCTCCAGGGGATCTTCCCATCCCAGGGATCAAACCCAGGTCTCCTAAATTGCAATCAGTTTCTTCACTCTCTGAGCCAGCAGGGAAGTCCAACAACATACAGTGTATACTTAATATTTGTTAAGAGGGTAAATCTTTACATTATGTTCTTGCCACATAAAAGGACGTAATAATGATATTCAGGTAGGGACAGGAGGAAACTTTGAGACATAATAGATATGTCTATAATCTTGATGGTAAAAACGGTTTCATGGTTGTATACTTAGCCAAACTCAGGAGCTGTACAGGGACAGCTTTTACATATCAATGATCCTTTTTTTTTTTTTTTAAAAATGAATGAAAAGCATTGTCTTACTGGGGGCTTCTCCAAAAGCCAACCTTGGGACAAAGATCTGGATGCAAGTGGTTTATTCGGGAAAGAACCCAGGAAGCGTGGTGAGAGAATGCAGTGAAGCCAGGAAAAAGGAGAGCCCATGAAAGTGGGGAACTGCAGTGGGCAACGGGCTCTCCCCTACTGGCACCCACTGAGGAACTGTGCAGAAGCCACCTCAGAAGTGCCCCGGGATTGCTGGAAGTGGGGTTCCTAGATCGCGTGGTAGTTGTATTGGTAATATTTTGGGGACCCTTGACAATAACTGGATTTTTATCCACTGTTACAGCCTGGTGAACGTGCCTGGCAAACCAGCTGTTCAGGCAGCTCATTGGCTGAGGGTCCAGGGGCCAGTGCTCTGAAATCCTCGCCCACGTTTGTCCTGAGGCCACGCTGCTCAGGGGCTGCCCCCAGAGACTGGCTGACATATCGCCGAGGTACATGGGGCTGCTTTCTTGGTAACTTTGGCTTGAGGACTTCCTGGCAGCTTCGCCCAACAGTCTTTAGGCTGCATCGCTACGTAAGATGCCTCCGCCCAACCTTCTTGTCAGTTTCCTTCAGGGTCAGACTTGCATCCTCAGCTCACAGCTCTCCTAGCCTTCCTTGCCTCCTCCCTGTTTGCTTTCATAGAATTTCCTCCACATGCCTTTTAAATCTTCTCTTAGTATCTGCTTCTCGGAAGACCCAGCTGAACACAACCGCCACGGCCCAGCCCTCCTTGGTCGAGGCTCACTCCTGGGAACATTAGCTCTCCAGCCTTTCCAGTCTACCCCATGCACTGGTTCCACCTGTTCTCAGGACCAGTAACCACCTGAGGCAGGGAGATAGGGAGCCTCCTAGGAAGGAACTGTTAGTTGGTGGCCCCAGGGTGAGCATCTGGGGAAGCCGTCCCAAGTGACAGTGTTTTCTACAAGGATTATAGTTCACTTATCTGCACAAGTATGCAAATAGATTGTTGTGCTGTATGAATGTAACCAGGAGAGAAGGAGGGCTCTAGGCAATAGTATTTCCAGACTCTGTTAAGAAAAGTTGAAACTATCTCTGCAGTTCAGGTTAGTTTACTTCTTTTTGCAACATATCTGGAGGTTTATTTCATTTTCTTCCTGTTACATTTCGCATGACTTCTCAATCCGATGGGTTGTTATTGATTAAAATGGGAAATGCTTTATGTTCAGAACATTTATATTTCCCGGTAACCAAAAGATGTAAAAAAAAGTCATAGTAGGTGTTTAATAGTGTTAGTTTTCTTTCTATTTAGCAGCCTGGGGATGAAGGATCATTATGTACGATATATAAGGTGCTGCAAGTCATATTCCTTGTGTGGCCATAAACAGGATCAAAATGATATATGAAAGCACTGCTGTAAACTGCAAAGGACAAAGAGGAGTTACTTTGAGGTCTTTGCAACTCTTTATTTCTTTGGTTCAGATTGACTGTCGTCAAGGCAAATCCTCAGAAGCAGGATACTTGCAAAGAGGAAAAGCTTCCTATAACATGGCTGGGTGCTTGTGTGCTCAGGCGCTCAGTTGTATCTGACTCTTTGGACCCCATCGACTGTGGCCCACCAGGCTCCTCTGTCCATGGAAATTGTCCAGGCAAAAATACTGGAGTGGTTTGCCATTTCCTCCTGACCAAGGGATAGAGCCCAGGTCTCTGGTGTTTCCTGCAATAACATGTTGATTCTCTACCACTCAGCCACTTAGCCACCTGGAAATCCCAGAGCATGGCTAGTATACAATATGATATGCTAAGTGGCTTCAGTTGTGTCAGATTCTTTGCGACCCTATGGACTGTAGCCCGCCAGGCTCCTCTGTCCATGGGATTCTCCAGGTAAAGGATACTGGAGAGGGTTGCCAGGCCCTCCTCCAGGGGATCTTCCTGACTCAGGGATTGAATCTGCATCTCTTGTGTCTCCTGCATTGGTAGGCAGGTTCTTTACCACTAGTGCCACCTGGGAAGCAATTATAATATAATATGTCCTTCCATATATAATATAATATGGGCTTCCCTGGTGGCTTAGATGGTAAAGCAACCTCCTACAATGCAGGAAACCTGGGTCCATCCCTGGGTTAGGAAGATCCTCTGGAGAAGGGAATGGCAGCCCACTCCAGTATTCTTCCCTGGAAGATCCCATGAACAGAGAAGCCTGGTGGGCTACAGTCCATGGGGTTGCAAAGAGTCAGACACGATTGAGCAACTAACACGCACACATGTCCTTACAAATGTGTGTTCCACTCTATTAGCTCACTTTAAACACAACTTAAATCTCTTTTATGATATTTAGACAATAAAAACAAGTTTTAGCCATTGAGAAAACACTCTGTTCCATATGTTAGATGATGTAACATTTGTTCCAATTCTAGGATCCCTGAATATTCTATTGCACATTTATTTGTAATTTAAGAGAATTAGTCTTCTGCCTTTGGGATATTATAGAACAATTTTATGTGTAACATTAAAAAATACAGTTGATATATTCTACATCCTGACTTAGCTGCAAATGTAGGGAAATTATTGATGCTGCATGGTAAAAATGAAGAAACATGAAACCTTAAGAAAAATGAAGAATCTAATTTAAAAGAATGGAAACAGCAGAGATAAAACCAGGACAGTGACTGATCCAGTACCATGCACTAATATATCTTTTATCCGTTCTCTTCTTAAACTGAATAATAGAGGTAGGGCAGAATTTGCATTGGTGTGAATCACTCAGATCAAGAGATAGAAGGAAGGATATACATATATTATTTGGTCAATTTTACCTGACATAGTTCAATTGCTCAGTGGTCCATCTTATTTTCTGAGCCAGATTTGAACAAAGGTGACCCTCAGAACTTGTTACAAGATCTTGTTATTTGAGGAACATTTTATTTTTGTATTTTCTTGAGACAGCCTCAAAGATTAATGTCTAAAATAAACTCGGCTGTTGAAAAATTGTAAAGATACAATCAGAAAAGTAATTCAACATGTCCCCAATGCTTTTAACTCTAGTGATGAAATTCTAGTCTGTAACAAACTTGGGGAAAAAAGCAACAACACTCTTGGGTTTTCATACCTCCTTATGTATGTCTTTCAGCTAACAATTTTAGCTTCAATTTCATCTAAGACAAATTAAACTTCGCTAGAATTCTTCAGGCATCTTCCTTCTCCCCTAATCATCCCAAGGAATAGAATTGGCACAAATTAAAATAGTAAAGGTGTCCTTAAATCTATCAGAACAATGCAATGCTACCTAAGCAGAAACAAAGGAGGGGGTGGCGTGATGTGGGAAGTGCTTAACTAAGAATTCTATTCTTGGCTGTATCATTCATTTGATATTGACCCAAATTTAGGCTCAACTTAGCTATAAAATGAACAAGTTCTCTACCCTTAAGTTCTAAAATGCTATGTCCATGTATGTTTACCTTATCTTATAATTGCTTGTTATCTGTCTCATCATCAGTCTCTTTGTTCTTACACCTAGCCCAATACCTATCACATAGCAGGAAATCAACAAATATGTGTTCATATGTAATAAATACAAATTTCTCTCTTTGTGAATGTTGCTCAATCGCGTCCGATTCTTTTGTGACCCCATGGACTATACAGTCCATGGTATTCTCCAGGCCAGAATAGTGGAGTGGGTAGCCTTTCCCTTCACCAGGGATCTTCCCAACCCAGGGATCGAACCCAGGTCTTCTGCACTGCAGGTGGATTCTTTACCAGCTGAGCCACCAGGGAAGATCTTATATGGGTATGTTCACTAAGGATGTATGTTCACTGTCTAACAGTGATAATCTATGTAACTGATGGTCATAGATACTCAATCTGCCTGGCAGCTCAGGAAACAGCATGACAACATGAAATAAGCAGGTCTAGTGTCTGGGTATCTGGGCATTGGATCCTTTTCATATGTAGGCAATAAATTTAAGGGACCAGTGGTGAAATAAAGTAAGAATTCTATGTTTCTGGGGCAGAAGTTCTTTCTATAAATCCACAACTCTTTAAAACTTGAAGGACTAACTCGGTCCATTGAATTCATTAAATATTTAGAAATAGTGCAATGCTCCCTAGGAAAAGACTGGTTAAGTGCTATGTCTTGAATGTTTAATTTGACATCTTGTTGTAACATCAAAATGTTGTGCTAAGCTACCATGTGTTCTTTTGGAATAATAAATTGATAATAGAATTGAGCATCCAGATGAATTCCCAAGTTTTATAAATGTCTATGGAAAATGACAGTGAAGTCCCACAAAAGTACATATCCTAAACTAGGAAAGAAATACTGGCCATATGCTAAATTAAAATATTTGGCCGTATTTGGTGAGTTCTTGTGTCTTGTGCATCATATAATTTATGTCTTTGAGCATGAATGAGGTAATATTACACACAATATTAAAAGGCGATAAGATACTATTGGAACTACTCTCCTTAAAGTCAGGGCTGTGAAACTATCCTGTTTGATACTGTAATGATAGATTGATGACATTATGCATTTGACAAAACCCACAGACTGACAATACCCAATACAAAGAGTAAACCTTAATGTAAACTATGGACTTTGGTTAGTAATCAGTAGTGGCTCATCAATTGTAACAAATTTGCTACACTAATATGAGTAATGGGGGAAACTATGAGCGAGAGAGAGAGGAAATATATGGGAACTTTGTACTGTCGCCTTAATTTTCTGTAAACCCAAAATGGCTTAAAAGTAAAACTTATTAATAAAAATAAACCACTGTTGGAGCTATTCCACCTAAAGCTGTCAAGTCAGCAAATTTCTACATCAACTGTGAGCAAAATGCTCATTATATCATGAGAGAGGTGATTATACCCAAAGAGGATGATGATTAAAGAAGTAGTATTTTGATATGAAAAACACTTTACTGGTTCCAGAACCTGGATTTAAAACACAGAGTCTTTACAAAGACCTCCATTAATCTTTAAGGCAAGGTCTTCTCACTTTGTACTTTATACTCTGCGACATTCTACAAAACTAAGTAATAGCATCAGAAGAATATGCCCACAGTCCATGTCTTATCAGATATTTGGGAACTTACAAAACAAAAGCTTTATAATAATAAAGCAAAATGTCAGGACACAAGAAAAAGCTAGATGGAACCAGGGAAATGGCCCAGGTCATCCCCGTCATGTTAGTTAGGCAAGAAAAAATAAGGAGCAACCATAAATCCCCTGTGACACAAAAAGCCCTATGGGAAAAAAATTAATCTCTGGTCAAATCATAGGGCTCCTTGAGCTATTGCCTAAGCAAATGATTGGGATTTAATTTGTGATCCACTGTGAAGTTTACAGGCAATTGAATTTCTGTTTCCATTCGGCTACAAGAAAGCTCAGCCCCAAATTTGTGGCCCATTTCCAACAAGTTTATAGGTTAAACCTTACGCTTACCTAATCTTGCTTTCTGACTCATCTGTGCAATTTTTGGACTTACTTCTGTCTTGGTGTATTGAATGTGAGGCAGCTGACCTTAAACAGTCTCTCGCCTGGCTCACTCTCTAATTTCCTTTTACTCTAATCACAAAGAAATATATGGATCAGAAAAAAAAAACATTTTTTTACACAGCAGAGAGATCAGAGAGAAATTATTGTAGAATGGTGCTATTCATATGACCCAGATGTTCTTTCACTAAGAAGTTAGATATTACAAAGAGTGTTATTATCTTGTAAGGAATAAGATCAGAGTGATGCTAATTGTGAAATACTCATTTCTTGAAATTAAGTGTGCATATACCCCCAGGTGGTATACAAAATAATCTAGTATATAGGAAGAAAATATATAATTTTTATTTTTGCATAATTTTTATTGAAGCTCTGCTAATAATATGAAAATGATCATGGCCCCATCATTCTGTCCATATGTCAGAATTGGTGTAAGAGAAGGATTCATGAGGAATTATGAATAAAAGGTGAGTTTCATGATTCATTCTTCATACTTATTACAATTTATATAAGCCCTGCTTATCCACTCACTCTCACAAAAGAGACTTGTATAATATACCAAACCCCTTATATTATTAACAAGGAAAAGATCCAATAGCAATTGAGCCAGAGATATAAATAGGCAATTTGCAGAATAGTAAAATCCAAATAACAACAGACGTAAAAAAAGAAGTTCAAAAGAAGTGCGGGGAAAATGAACTGAAGCAACAATGAGAAAGCAGGCACTGGTTCGACAAAAAATAAGTACCATAACGTCTTGGGCTAAAGGTTCTTCTTGTGCGTTACAAGTGGAAATGAGAACTATTACAAGCAAGAGGCAGGAAATTATGTGTAATATGATTCCACATTCATAAACTAATACCAAAAACGCCCCTCTGTCTATGCAGATATATTTAGTACTTAAGTGTTTAGATGTGTATGAGTGTGGGGAGACATATGGAAGGATATATATATATATATATATGTATATACACATATACTGGAATATAACACAAGTAACACTTGGGGTGAGGAGGGTTAGTGTAGGAAGAGTAGGAAGGGGGGAGGAAAATCAAAAAATGAGAAAAAAAGATTACACTAAAAATAATATGTATGACATGAACACATTTTGAATTTTTGCATAATTTTATATGAAGGAACTTAAAAATAAAGTGGAAAATAAAACTTCTTAAGACTTTCAACAAGCACAGTATATATTTTTTTAAAGGAACTACAGTTGAGATGGCATTCAGAAATACAATTTATTTCTTTGGCAAGTCTCCCCAAGTAACAGACATCTCCCAGAAGAGTGATAATCCCTACCCCTCCAGGCGAAGGTAGGGAGATAAACCCTCAGTCACATTACATGTGCATTTTATGAAAAGCAGTGAGTCCTTCTGGTATTACATTGAAGATATGAATGAAGAAGTACGTAAATAGTTCAGGCTGTAATGCTAACTTCTACCAGCTACCACCAGCATCAAAACTGGGTTCTAATACACTGAATTTCGGCTCCCCTGGTGGCTCAGATGGTAAAGAATCTGCCTGCAATGCAGGAGACCCGGGTTCAATTCCTGGGTCGGAAAGATCTACTGGAGAAGGGAATAGCAACCCACCCCAGTACTCTTGCCTGGAAAATTCCATGGACAGAGGAGCCTGATGAGCTACAATCGATGTGGCTGCAAAGAGTTGGACACAACTGAACAACACACACACACACACACACACACACAGACACACAGAATTATAGTTGTGGAGTTACTCTAACCTCTCCTGCAGGGGTTGATAGTCTCTTCTAAACCTTTGCTGAATGTGAGGACAGTTTTCTATAACAGACTCTAGGTCTGTCCCATGGGAAAAACAGAACAAATCCTCTAGCACTTCTGTGCTGTAACTCTTCACAGTGTTAAAGACAGAAAAACTATCTGCATCGGTCTTCCTCCAGATCAAAGAGCCCCAGATTTTAAAATGATGCTTCACTGGGTTTCCAGCTATGGTTTGATTTTTCAAAAAAGAAAAAAAAGAACCAGCAGAGAAGGACCGATTCTATTTCCATGAATTCAGCCCAAGACCACCCAAACATTGGGTTTTTTTAAATCACATTGTTGACTCAACTTGAAGTTGTGATCAATTTTCCAGTTATTTTAAAAAGAACTACTCCCATATGAGCAACTGAACTTGTATAATTGATTTTAAATATCTAAAGCAGTAACTGTTTAAAACTTTCCTTATGGTTTTGACCTAAATTTTAAACTGTTGGATCACTTCACACGCCAATTCTGCTATCTGTTCTATAGTTGATATATGGCTGTGTTGCAAAATGCTCCAAATCTTAGCAGCTTAAGAGGACAATTAACATCTAGAGTCTCATACAGTTTCTGTGGGTCAGGAATTTGAGAGCAGCTTCTGGCTGGTTGAGGCTCAGGACCTTTCATGAGGTTGCAGTCCAGGTGTAGGACAGAGCTACAGTCTCCTGAGGACCTCACTGGGCTGGAGGATCCACATCCAAGGTGCCTTGCTTACATGACAAGTTGGTGCTAGCTGCTGGCATGAGTACTCAGGCCATGTGGCCCTCTCCATAGGGCTTAGGGTCCTCCTGCTTGGTGTCTGGCTTCCCCCAGAGTGCCTGAACCAAGGGAAAAGCAAGAAGAAAGCTGCAATGCTTTGATGTGTCTTGGGTGTCTCACAGCACTGCTGCCCAATTCTATGGAGAGAATTATCTCCACCTTTGAATGGAGAGGCATCACAGAATTGTGGGTGTACTTCAGACTGTTGTAGTGATTCATTTGCAAACTGAACAAAAGGAAAGGAGGAAGCAAACAATCACTAAACAGGCTTGGGTTTGAAACTTGTTTCTGCTACTTCCTAGCTCTGCAGGACTTCAGGAAAGTTATTCACCTCTCTGGACTTCTTTCCTCATCTATGAAAGGAACATACAACATTGGACTGTAGTGGCAGTTAAATAAGAAGAAATGCTCAAAATACTTAGTACAGCCTCTGCAATATAGTAGATACTCACTGAACTGTTCTTATTTCTTCATTCAGTTAATTGATAGAAATGCTGAAAGGACACAGCATTGTGGTTTGAACAAAAGACTACCTTGCCACGTGCCACAAAAGGTCATGGGTGCGAGAGTGCAGGACCATATCTCTATGACTGGGGTGCCAAGTATAACAAAACAAGACAGAAACCTGGTAATTAAGACCGGGACATCAGATAAAAAGAATCAAAGCTGAAAAGATACATATTGAATTTACATGCTAAGTAATCTTGTGTGCACCAAGTCATTTGTGTTCAAATCCTAAGTGTCCTTTATGTGTCTTGCTGAAAAACATTTATCTTTGAAGGAATAGAAAAGTCATCGATGTTCTTTAAACACATCAAAGAGTAGTATAATAAAGTGAATTTTGTTGGAAATGGTAAGTATTCCATTATCTTTAGCACTCATTAAAAGACATAAGAGCTTCTCTAATCCCTAAGCTGTATGTAAAGTAAGTTTAGTGTTCTTTTTCTTTTCATATGGAAAAAAAAAAAAAAAAAAAAACAAGAACATGGAATAAAATTAACTGATAGTTGAACTTTACTGTATCAAAAAGAAAAATCACAATGTAGATATCCTATAACTTGTTTTTCTTGCTTCCATAGAGTGATTTCCATTTTCAGAGTTGCTTCTGAACGTGAATTAATCCTTACAACACCCCAGGACATAGAAATTTGATATCGCTATCTCCATTTTATAGATGGAGAAGCTGAGATACCAAAACCAAACCTGTCTCAGTTCCTCAAGAAATTAGAATTTGGGACCCAGTCAGAAATCTGGCTTTTGTACTACTGTGTTGGCTGGGAGGCATTTATAACACCGAGCATTGTAAAATAATTTTGTGTATTGCCACTTGACAAATGGAAATGAAGGTAATAACTCTTGCACGCTTTTCAATATCCAAACTTACAGACCATTACCTAGCAGTTAAAAAAACAAACTCTGCCACCAGATTTACGAAGGCTTTCTTGAATCGATGAAAGTATAGTTTATATTCCAACCTGGATGAAAGTGCTCTGACATTCTTCTATGCAAGATCAAGTTTAAGAGGGTCCAGGTCTATCTTAGGCATCTGACAGAGGCCTGCCAACGCGCCCAGTTTTCACAGACTGCCACTTCTTCAGTTACGGCTCACCATTTACTGTGGTAACAGATCATCAGGCATTCATGACAATATTTGGCAGTTCACAGTTCACGGTGACAATGTGCTCTGAGTGATGGGGTTTACAATATCTACATGGTTATGATTATAAAATTGTGCATGGGCCAGGAAAAGAAAATAGCCCAGCAGATTATATTTCAATGCACCCATTAGAGGATCAGCATGAGACACCATCAGCAGTGGAGGAATTCATCAACTCCATAGGCACCCAAGCAGCGTTAAGAGCTTTAACTTTTCTAGAAATATAACAAGTAATAAAAACAGACAAGACCTGAAATGGTCTAATGGACCTAGCACAAATGTGGCAGAAGATTAACAGCACTAAATTCTCAGGCATGGAAACTTCCCCAATATTCAGTCAGCAGTTTCTTGAAATTCAAGGCCGCCCATACAAACTTTGGTAACAGCATAAATGGGCTAGATGGACAAACCGTCTCTGGTCAGTATAGTCACACTGAGTTTATATCCTTAAAAACTGTTCAAGTTCTTACCTTAAAGCAGTTTACCTTAATGCACTGCTGTAAATCCTTTTCAGTCTATTTGTCAACATTTTATCTATCATCAATGAAAGTATTTTCTTCTTATAGATCACACTTAGATCGAGGGACATCTACCAGAGCTGTCTAGACCATTTATACTTTTATTTGAGTACCATATATTTGAGACACGTAGAAAGTTATCAGAATAATAAATTCCATCTCACTCGCCATCTAACTGAAGAATTCTCAGTGCACTTGAACTTCTCCCAAATGCATTCACTCTTTTCTCACTCAACAACAACTCCCTCATTGAAATTGGAATTTACAGTTCCTAATGCCCTCCTAATGTGTAGATAGATAGTGAGTAGTAAATAGGTAATATATGTATGGGGCCTGCATATGCAATGTGTGTGTGCTTAGTCGCTCAGTCATGTCTGACTCTTTGCAACCTCATGGACTGTAGCCCAACAGGCTTCTCTGTCCATGGTGATTCTCCAGGCATGAATACTGGAGTGGGTTGCCATACCCTCCTCTAGGGGATCTTCCCAACCCAGGGATCGAACCCGCATCTCCCACATTGCAGGTGGATTCTTTACTGTCTGAGCCACCAGGGAAACCCAATGTATGCAACATTTACTATCATTTTCACATTATTTTAAAGTGCTATAGAAATAGAATATTTTAAGTGTACTATAGGTACACTTTTGTAACTTGCTTTTTTGCTAAATATTATTTATGTAAGACTCTTCCTCATTGATAACTCTGGATCCAGTTTGTTCATTTTCATCATATATAACATTCTTTTCTGTTGTGATGTTAGTCGCTCAATAGTGTCTGACTCTTTGCGATCCCATGAACTATAGACCACCAGGTTCCTCTATCCAAGCGACTTCCTCGGCAAAAATATTGTAGTAGGTTGCCACTTCCTTTTCCAGGGGAATCTTCCCAACCCAGGGATCAAACCAGGGTCTCCTGCATTGTAGACAGATTCTTTACCATCTGAGCCACTAAGTGTACAATAGGTACACTTCTGTAACTTGCTTTTTCGTGAAATGTTATTTATGTAAGGCTCATGTGTATTAACAACTGTGGATCCAGTCTGTTCATTTCCATCCTATATAGCATTTTTTTCTATTGCATTACTACCACTTACTTATCCATTCCCCTATTTTCTATTAAGCAGCTTGTGATTATCACATGAACTTCAAGCACATTTTTGTCACTTTCAGTGTGCACAAAAGCTATTTAAGAAAATGAATGTATGAATGTTAGTGGGATATATTTTCTGGGGACAGAACTTGAATATACGTACTTCTTATTTTTGCATGGTTTTTGCTACCCCACTTTTTTTGGCCAGGCATGTGATACTTGTAACGATCATATTTATTATTATTTTTGGTTATTATTATTATTTTGCTCTGAAATAGGGCCTATGTGTCTAAGGCAAGTGATATTGCCTTCTAGGTATATTTAATACCTCATCTTGTGCCATATTACATCCATAAACATTCATGAATGGTCTTCATTTGAGAATAGTTTTAACACTTTGTGGATTTATTTGTATGAACCAAGGATAGCTATGGAAAGAGAAAACTTCAATTCAATTCAATTCAGTCACTCAGTCGTGTCCCACTCTTTGAGACCCCATGAACCACAGCACACCAGGCCTCCTTTTCCATCACCACCTCCTGGAGTCCACCCAAACCCATGTCCATTGAATCAGTGATGCCATCCAATCATCTCATCCTCTGTTGTCCCCTTCTCCTCCTGCCCTCAGTCTTTCCCAGCATCAGGGTCTTTTCCAATGAGTCAGCTCTTCGCATCAGGTGACCAAAGTATTAGAGTTTCAGCTTCAGCATCATTCCTTCCAATGAATCTTCAGGACTGATCTCCTTCGGAATGGACTGGTTGGACCCCCATGCAGTCCAAGGGACTCTCAAGAGTCTTCTCCAACACCACGGTTCAAAGGCCTCAATTCTTCTCCACACTATAAACCTTCACAATAGCATGAAATATGAGAGTAGACCAAGACTAAAGAGAAAGGATGTAAGTGAGTTATAAAGGTAGCCTGAATCTAATTTTCTAATTCCTCCAATATATCAAACATTGGCAATTATATTATTTTCCGATACTTATATGTTACAAACACTGATAATGCTCTTGTAATTTGCTTTCTGTTAGGTGTTTTGATGTTAAAACACAGGCTTTTGCAAGTGACAAGACAGTTGTGTACATAAAAAACGTTTAGGCAGAGACAGAGAATAATCATATTTCTAAATCACAATAAATAACTTAAACAAGGGCAGTACAATTAACGCATGGCTACACAGCCACAAATGATTCCTGTCCAACATGTTACTCATTTGAAATAAAATGTATTTTCAATCAATAAGTGAAGTGCATGTTATCTTACAATGCCTCCAGGAGGACAAAGAAAAAAGCTGAAAGCAAGAATCAGCAATCCATGGAATATATGATGATTGCTGCTATCTTACTATTTTCCCACCTTTTTAAAAAAGATAAGTTATTTAATTCTATTTTGTGTAAAGTAATTTTCTATTACAAAAGTAATACAAGATGTGGAAAATTAAGACTATTCAAAAATTACTAATAAGAAAATAGAAATTTATTACTAATCTTATTTTTCATATATAACCACAGTTAATGTTTAAGTATAGACTTCCCTGGTGGCTCAGACAGGTATACATGCATTCTCTTATCTATGCATATACATATAATTTTTAAACAAAACATGAATATGTTATAGAAGCTGTTTTATAACCTTTTTCACTAAGCAGTATATCATGCATATTTTTGTTAGTATTGTTTTTCTTTACCCTCATCTTCAGTAGCACCATATTATTCCCTAACATGGATGGGCCATAATTTATTTGCCATGCCTCCATTTTTGAACATTTGTGTCTACCCTAGGAGGGTGAGATGGCTGGATGGCATCACTGACTCGATGGACATGAGTGAGTGAACTATGGGAGATGGTGATGGACAGGGAGGCATGGCGTGCTGCAATTCATGGGGTCGCAAAGAGTCGGACACAACTAAGCAACTGAACTGAACTGAACTAGGTTTTTAACCCTTATCAACCATGTTGTAGTAAGCATCTTTAATGATAAATCTTTGATACATCCATGATTGACTCACTAAGGGTAAATGCTTAGAACTGTGATAGCTGAGCTAAAAGCTGCATCCATATATGGAATGGTTTCTTACATGCGTCCAAATTGCTGTCGGAAGAAGTTGTACCAAGCTGCACTCTCACTGTTACAGTCTGAGAATTCTCGTTTCTTCAAACAATAGTTTTAGTATTAGTACATTGTCTTGATGACCTCAAGGTTTCACTACTCCCTAAATCTGTACCCTCTGCCCTGTGACTTTGCAGTGGACTCTGCTGTGGCAAGGGCACAATTCCTTGCCCCTGACCTTGACTATGAGCAATTTCTCTGGCCAGTGTGATACTAACAGTAATGATGAATGAGTATCCTCAAAAATGCTTATATCACTGGGCTTTCTCTTTGTGCCTCTGCCATCATTATGGGAAGATATTCTTTTACACATGGTTGACCAGTTTTTGCCTAGGTTAATTCACTGGTCTCAGGCAGAGAATGAGAAACAAGAACAGCAAAAACACCCTTCAGTCAGCCACAAAGTGTGTGATCAGGAGAGATCAGAAAATCTATTCAGTTGAGCCCAGTCATGATTAGTCAATACCCAACAGAGACGAAAACTTGTGAAAAAAATTTATTATTTTTTATATTTAGTCACTGATTCTTAGAATAGTTTGTTATGCAGCAAGACTGACATTGCTTTCCATGCTTCTCTCCCTACAACAGTTGACATTCAGATAAAAGATTACTGATTAAAAATTATTTTCATTATATTTCCTTATTCATTGTTAACATAATTTTATAGATCAGAAAGCCAGCATTCAGAAAGATTATGATTTGCCCACATATTTTCAGTTATTAAGTGGCAGAGACAGAGTTTAAACAGAGATCTTATAACCACACATTTTTCTCTATTCCAAACTTCTTCTGCAACAAATTAGATAGTATATTACTTAGGTTTTGCGGATCACATGGTCTCTTGTAACTATTCAATTAGATAGTATATTACTTAGGTTTTGCA
>SJYC01029128.1:0-45507 GCA_006408675.1 Madoqua kirkii | reverse complement strand
TATATATATATATATATACACACACACACACACACACACACACACACATATATATACCAAGATTTCACAGATTCAAAAGTGACAAAGATTTATCTTGTTCAATGTCATTTCAATTTTATGTGAAAACTGAAGCTACCAGGGAACCACAGGCAAAAAAACAACTACTGGCAATATACCTCCTTGAAAGCAATCACAGGTCGAAGGCCCACTGCTGCAAAGGAGATGATGGTTAGAAAATGTATAAACGGCTGCTGGTCAATCATGAAAATAGAAAATAACCGAGCAGAATCCATCAAAATAGGTGATGTGTGAAAATGAGAATTTCCCAACTTGGTTCACAAAGGAATGATTTGAAATGAAAACCCATGAATGCATGAATGAAGGAATGAGTGACTGAAGAGGTGCTTAGGGAGCTAATGTCAACCAACTCGATCTCAGTAAAGGTTAATTGAGACAAGGCAGCTGTCTCATCTGCTGAGGGGTGCAGCTCATATTGAGAGGCTTGGCAGTGGCCATCATTTGCACAATTTTAAAGTGATCAGAACCATTTTCAGTGATCTCTGGCTTTAGAAGAGATTAGCTATGGGCCCACTCAGTGTAGAAAGGTGCAAAGGGTCACACCGAATATCAGGATTGAATCCCAGCTCTGCCATTTACTATCTGTGTGCCCGGAGGGAGGTTGTTTAGCCCCTCCTTAAGCCTCTATTAAAGAATATGTAAAATGAACACAATAATAGATGCTGTCTCCTAGGATTGTTCTGAGGATTAAATGAGGCAACGCACTTAATGGGTTTCTCACAGTCCCTGGCCATATGGAAGAAATTGATAAATTATTAGCTTTCTGCTAAGGCCAGAGCTTGGTGCTGAGGATAAAATAGAATCTTTGCCCTTACAGAACTCAGAGTCTAGTGGGAGACACAGATCCATAAAAAGGCAACTACAATGAAGTGTAAGCAGTACCGTAACAAGAGTATTTATGGGGATCTGAGGGGAAAAGAAAAGGGAATGACAAACTCTCTCTACTGAGAGTCAGAGATACTGTTTACGCATGTAGGTGTGTGAGAAAGAGAGAGAAAGAGAGATTATTATTAATGTTGTTGAGTAACCACAGTAATAAATGTCACTAAACTATAATCTCTTTGAGGGTAGGAATTAAGGACTACCCCTGTAACCAGCACAGCCTTGGAGCTCGATCATGGTTTGATGACTATTTGTTGATTTATAGATTATAATAAAAATCATTACTTTAATAAAGAAAAAATAATTTTATAATTCAATATTTGAAGAGGGAAAGCATCTAGTCTCTGCCATCCTTAGGGTCAAGTCCTATATTTTTGAGGTTCCACTGAGTTTATGATAGTGTTATTGGTAAGAGTTTGAGAATAAGTCAAATATGAGTTTGCATTTCCATTTCAGCCCTCATTTACTGACTGTTAGACCTGAGATAAGTCATTTATCCCCACTAGGGAAGTTTCTTCATGCATAAAATGATGTTTGGTTCAGGAATTAAGGCATCAGCTCTGCAGCTAGGCTGCCTGGGTCCAAATCTTGACTTTGTCACAAGTTAGCTGTGTGATCGTGGGCAACTTTTGGGTTCCCCACAAAAGACCCTCAAACAAGCAGTTGGGTGCAGGAAGTTTATTTGGAAGTTAATCCCAAGAAGCACAAGTGAAGACAGACAAAAAAAGGAGAAAACACCCCTCAGACTATGCAAACGGGAAGGTTACTGCTGCTTGTGAGGGATCTGGGGCTTTGCGTCCACGACACTGCATGAAGAATCAGCCTGAGCTGTCCCACCAAAGGAAAAGGAAGCTGGGTCATTGTTGCGTGAACTTGCGAACTCATCAAAACCTTTTAAAATTGAAATACATTTCGTATGTAACATTGTGTAAATTTGACTTACATATTGATTTGATATACTTATTCAGTTCAGTTCAGTCACTTAGTCATGTCTGACTCTTTGTGACCCCATGAACCGCAGCATGCCAGCCCTCTCTGTCCATCACCAACTTCTGGAGTCCACCCAAATCCATGTCCATTGAGTCAGTGATGCCATCCAACCATCTCATCCTCTCTCATCCCCTTCTCCTCCTGCCTTCAATCTTTCCCAACATCAGGGTTTTTTCAAATGAGTCAGCTCTTCACATCAGGTGGCCAAAATATTGGAGTTTCAGCTTCAACATCAGTCCTTCCAATAAATACCCAGGACTGATCTCCTTTAGGATGGACTGGTTGGATCTCCTTGCAGTCCAAGGGACTCTCAAGAGTCTTCTCCAACACTACACTTCAAAAGCATCAATTCTTCATACAGTATTTGTCATACAGTACTTCTCTTCTCAGCTTTCTTTATAGTCCAACTCTCACATCCATACATGACTACTGGAAAAACCATAACCTCGACTAGATGGAGAAGGCAATGGCGACCCACTCCAGTACTCTTGCCTAGAAAATCCCATGGACGGAGGAGCTTGGTAGTCTGTAGTCCATGGGGTCGCTAAGAGTCAGACACAACTGAGCAACTTCACTTTCACTTTTCACTTTCATGCATTGGAGAAGGAAATGGCAACCCACTCCAGTGTTCTTGTCTGGAGAATCCCAGGGATGGGGGAGCCTGGTGAGCTGCCGTCTCTGAAGACACAACTGAGCAACTTCACTTTCACTTTTCACTTTCATGCATTGGAGAAGGAAATGGCAACCCACTCCAGTGTTCTTGTCTGGAGAATCCCAGGGATGGGGGAGCCTGGTGAGCTGCCGTCTCTGGGGTCGCACAGAGTCGGACACGACTGAAGTGACTTAGCAGTAGCAGTGACTAGATGGACCTTTGTTGGCAAAATAATGTCTCTGCTTTTTAATATGCTGTCTAGGTTGATCATAACTTTCCTTCCAAGGAGTAAGCGTCTTTTAATTTCATGGCTGCAGTCACCATCTGCAGTGATTTTGGAGCCCCCCAAAATAAAGTCAGCCACTGTTTTCCCATCTATTTCCCATGAAGTGATGGGACTGGATGCCATGATCTTAGTTTTCTGAATGTTGAACTTTAAGCCAACTTTTTCACTTTCCTCTTTCACTTTCATCAAGAGGCTTTTTAGTTCTTCCTCACTTTCTGCCATAAGGGTGGTGTCATCTGCATATCTGAGGTTATTGATATTTCTCCTGGCAATCTTGATTTCAGCTTCATCCAACCCAGTGTTTTTCATGATGTACTCTGCATATTATTAATATATACATGTGATACATTTGTATATGGTAGTAT
The DNA here is from genome assembly GCA_006408675.1 of Madoqua kirkii. Lineage (NCBI taxonomy): Eukaryota > Metazoa > Chordata > Mammalia > Artiodactyla > Bovidae > Madoqua > Madoqua kirkii. Next base: position 42,254 of record SJYC01029128.1, on the reverse strand, counting down.
GATTGCCATTATAGAATAGTCAGCACTCTATCTAGTCTGCACATAATGATCATTTCTATTTTGTGATGGAAATAAGATCCAGCTTGTTAGCAAGTTTACTGATTATAATACAATATTGTTGTTTATATCCACTGTACACTGCGTTTGTTCTCTTTGTCTATTCTTTGCAAGTGTGTGTCCGTAGACAATATCTCTTCCTATTCTCTCGCTCCCAGTCTCTGGTAACCACCATTTTACTTTCTGTTTTTAGGAGTTTAGCTTTTTAAGATTCTGTGTGAAAGTGACATCATACAGTATTTCTCTTTCTCTGCTTGCTTGTCTCACTTTGCCATAGGTCTGGAAGATCAATCCATATTGTCACAAATGGCAGGGTTTCCTTCTTTTTCATGGCTGAATAATCTTCCATGGTATAAATATACTGCATCTTCTTTACCCTTTCACTCATCGATGGACCTTAAGTTGTTTCTATATCTTGGTTATTGTAAGTCATGCTGCAATAAACATGGGCATGTCTTATTCAATAACCTAGTTTTGTTTCCTCTGGAAATATACCCCAAAGTAGAATTGCTAGATCATAGGGTGAACCTCATCGATCAAGAGTTATTCTTAGGGGGAGGAGAAAGTACTCAGCTCTTCTAGGATGCTCTACTCATGGGCTGGGCCAGAGAAAGTCCTAAGGCAGAGAGCCTGAGATGATGGACACATGAAGCAAGAAGCTGTCTTTGCACAGGAAATGTCCACAGCCACTGTCGATGAGCTTTAGGTGAGCCAGGGGGACAGGATCAGAGCATCAGGTGCCTGATGCACACCCCGTCTTCGCTTTCTTGTTTGTCTGTATATTAGCTCTACTGAGGAGACTTTCTAAATGACAGCTAAACGCTATGCATGATCTTTGATTAGATCCATGATGAAAAGTACAGCTATAAAGAACCTTATTAGGATGACTGAGGAAATTTAACTATACATGGGTCTGCCCATTAGGTAACATGATTGTATTACTATTAAGTTTCTGGAGTATGATAATCATGTTGAGGCTGTTTAGGAGATGATCCTTATTCTTCGGAGATACATGCTTAAGTATTTATGGGTAAAGCGGAATGCAGCTTGCTTTCATTTGTTTCCAAAAGGAAAAATTAAACACACCCGCATTCACATGGAGTGAGGGACAGAAAGCAGATGTGGCAAAATTTTAACAGTTGATGAATGGAGGCAAGGGTATACAAGTGTTCACTGTACTATTATTTTATGACTTTCGCATAAGCTTCACATTTTTTTTCCCCAAAATGGAGCAGGAAAAATGTAAAGAGCAGACTCTGTCCCTAGAACTGCTATGAGATTAACTGAGGGCTCCTGTGGAGGGGTGTGCAGTGTGGCTAAGAGTAAAGACAGGCTGCCTGAGCCCAAACTCTCTCTCTCTTATTAGCTACCTGGGTCACCTTAGGCAAGCGGCTTACTTGGGTTACCTAAGTTTCCTCACTTGCCATCTGGGACTAGTAAAAGTGCCTTTTCTATGAGGTTGTTGTGAGGATTAAATGGAAAAATGCATACACAGCACTGAGAATAATGCCTGGCATGTGGCAAATATGTAACCAATGTTATGTATCATATCATCACCACAAGTGAGCATACATCCTAGTTTCCTACTATTCTCTCAAAAGGAAAAGTGTCCCGATTTAGGCCATAAATAATATACTCACCCTGTCCTTCTCTTATTCATGTGCTGGAGAGCTAGTAAATAAAACTGTGTAAGAACAGTAACACCGTCCTAGCTGCTGCTGCCAGTTCTCTTTTTCACCTTCCCCCAGAGCATGGTCTTGTCTGTGTCAGGAGCAGAACTGTGCGGCACCAAGTAGCAGGCTGGGAGTCAGGAAGGAGATGAGAGCACAGTGTGGTCCAATACCAGGCATGAAAATTAGGGATGGATGGCCAACAAAAGAGAGAATACAGGATTCAACCATGGGGACCACAAGTCCTTGAGAGAGATGCTGGACCACTGGGCAAGCCCCAGGCATACAGTGGAGGGGCAAACTGGGGCTTAGTTACTACAAATGTGAGCAGAAGGTGAAGGTTGATCAGAGATGAAGCAAGGCAGATGGTGCAGGCAGTCATAAGCCAGAGCATGCCAGGAGAATGGTCATCATCCTGCTTACATTTCCTAGGCTTACATTAGCCCTACAAAAGCTGGTGTGGTACAGTATATCAAAAGACCTAGTTTTCAGTCCTAGCTCTGCTGCTGACTTGCTGAGAGATCTTCCAAGATGACACTTGCTCTCTAAGCCTTGACTTTATTATAATCTATAAAGATGAGGCATCAGTTCCCTGCTTGCCTTCTAACTCTGAGGAGCCAGAGTAGTTAAGGCACAGACTTTAGTAGCAGATAGAATGGGTTTCACTCAACAACGTGATGGTGGGTAAATCACTTGGCCCCCTAAGCCTTGATATCCTCACCAGCTACATAAGGAAAATGATTGTATCTTAGGGATGTTATCAACATTAAAAGAGCTAAAGCATCAACTAATTGTCTGTGATGGGGACCACATGTACTATTCAGGAGTAGGCTCAGCTGCAAGTCACTGACATGCCCCCAAGCAGCACCAATATTGGACTTCCCAGGTGGCACTAGTGGTGAAGAACCCACCTGACATTGCAGGAGATGTAAAAGACACCGGTTCAGTCCCTAAGTTGGGAAGATCCCCTGGAGAAAGGCATGGCATTCCATTCCAATATTTTTGCCTGGAGAATCCCGTGGACAGAGAGGCCTAGCAGACTACAGCCCATATTGCACAGAGTCAGACACAAATAAAGTGACTTAGCGCTGCACAGCAGTGATTTTAAAAGATGAGAGTTTGTTTTTTCTTCCAGGTCCAAGAAGTGCACAGGTATCAGACCAGGGATTGAGTGGTATTCTGCCATTTGGGGCAGTCAGGGACTTTCCATTATGTCGTTCTGTCCTGAGTGACTTTCCCAAGGTCACCCACTAACTCAAGATGGGCGCTGGAAAATATCTTTATGTGCAGGCAACCACCAATTGAAAACCAGGAGATTTTATGGAAAGAAAAGAGAAATAGACCTTGAGAATAATTAGTCTCCGTCACAGCCTTCAGTAAGAGCTAACAGGTATTTGCATCGTTACTATAGAACTATTTGCACTGTATTGCAGTATTTTGCATACATTTGTTATTGTTATTCTAATGATATTACATGTAAAAATTAAATAGCTCCAGGATATTGAATTAAAAGGATTAAAGATAACCACCAAAAAGATTATTGTAAAAATAGATTCCCATTAGACTTTTACTTGCACCCCAGACACTGAGAAGCTTAAGGATAGAGAAATGAGTGTCACTGGCATCTGATTTCATATTTATAACAGTATACACACAACAAAATGGATTATGTCCTAAAATGAATGAGAAATTGTGGTTTGGTTGATGAACTAAAGATGATATAGAAGAGAAATCAAGCAGTCATAGGTCCTTAAATGTCTGAGAATAGTACATTTAATAGCACAAAATGGAAATCCATTCCAATTTCAAATGATGAATATATATGTGCTGGAATTAAATGCTCTTAAAATGTTTACACTTCATTTTGGCTCTAAAAGGAAGAAAGACCTGAACAGCTATATGAAAAAAATAGAGATCCATCCTTCAGTGTGGATTTTTTTAATTGGCACCATTCGAGCCAAGACACATGCACCATAATAAGCTAGATATTAGAAAACTGAGAAATAGGCAATAAAAATACATCACCCTAAAGATAAATGTCTAAAAGGGGAAAATATGGAGTGTATTTACTCAGATTCTCTTCTCTCAAGCGATGTTTAATGTTATTTGAGACTTTTCATTTGCTCACATGTACGTGAAGACCTAAACACCAGATTGGAATGCTGATAACAGAAGTCTCCAGAGTACAGCAGATCTCTAGACTTTTTTACTTGTTAATTCTTTAATCTTTAATCATGATACAATTTTTGGTGTGTTCAGTGATTTCTCATCTATCTTCCCTTTTGCATGGTCTGACTAAATGCAACAAGGATGCTTGTGGGAAACCACTCCATCCTGCATATCCACCTGGCAGGGTATTAACATGCCATTCAGGGAGCACAAGCAACACGGGGAAACAGCCGCATAATTAAATCACACCATCAGCCTCTGAAGTGCATTCCCTACTGTGCGGCTCCAGGTGAAAGTGCTTTTAAATACAGATCACCTAGGGGTCTCAGGAGCAAATCGAAGTCTTCCTTATATTCCATCAGAAGAAATAAACAGGATGTAGCAGTTGAGAGGCAAAGACCCCCAGCTATTTCCTCTCAATGACTTTCAGCTCATTTTACAAAAATATCCAGCTACCATTTATGTCTACATGATGTTAATATCTGTTTGGAAAGCGGAAAATTTATATAAATGAATCAAGTAGTGAGTCTAATAACCTATTAGGAATCAAACATCTGGTGTCTGCCTTGAGCGAATAGAATGCATTTTCTTGCTTGACCCTGTGGTCCTATAATGGCCCAGTTCTACCATATCCTCCTCTTCTTGGCTGTTTGTACTTGTCAGTTCACCACTGTCTATATAGGCACCTCCAGAGGACTCAGATCTCAAGTGCTTTCTGTAATGATCTAGCTTTGGATTTCAGATTTCTTTTGCTTTTTAATGGTTTGTATTTTAATATCTATGGATGCCCTTGCTGCCTTCTCCACTTTTTTCTCCTCCTTTTACTTATTTTTCCCCTCCCTCTTTTCCACCCCTAGGCTCTGTCTCTCTGCCCCATCCCCTTCCAGTATTATCTATTTCCTTGGTGGTGACACAGAGTAAGTAATTTTCTCTCTTGTATTGTTTTCCCTCATTTCAGGGCAAGCTGCTGACTTAGGTGCCCCATCACTGGATTCTTCTGCAGTTGCCAGACCTTGAGACATAGGCTGCAGTCTGTGCCATAGGAGAAGATGAGCCGTAGTCTCATTTTACAGGAAGGGTTAAAAGTGGCTAGAATATTTGGGAAAAGGGAAGAGAGGCACTGATGCATAAGGAGAAAAAGCTTCTTCTCAGATAACTACATGTTTATCATTCAACACTGAAAAGCTGAGTTGTCTCTATCAGTCAAGATTCCAGCAGGAAAACAAATGACGGAACTAAGCAGGGGTCGATAAAAAGAGTTTGGTTAAGATGCTGTTTACAAAGGTATAGGCATGATTCAGGGGACTCAGCAAGAAATAGTGAAGAACGCTGGAAATGGCAAAGAGTGGGAAGCCAGCACCAGCCTAGGCCTAAATTGCGAGCTGTAGGGATTTTACTCAAGTAGGAAAAATCTATATGGGCAGGAGAGGGCCACCAGATACAAGTCTGCTAGAGGTAGAGGTAGAGACTGTGTGGTGTTACAGAGACCAAGCCAAACTAGAGTGCCCCAAGAGAAAGACACTGAGCAAATGACTGAAGAAATATTACCCTGACCCCTCTTGCCTCACAATCTCCTGCTCGCCCTCCCATTAGCCAGACCAAACAGGTAGCCAGAGGGTAAGGAAGTTGATGCTGTCCCTAAAGCATAGAAGCATAAAGGATAATTCTGGAAAGCAAAGAATATTTACTACAATAAGCTTTTTTTAAATCAATTTGACTTGAGCATGTAGTTTTGTGCAGTGACACTGATGATGCAGAAATATTGATGAGGATGAAGGGGACAAATAAGATGGAATAGTAGTGTTGGTAACTGGTAGGGGTGACATCCTCTTAATTTCATAGGATACTTCTCACTTCCAAATAGCTTCTACATGCATATCTCATTGGCCCCAGGAATAAATCAACAAACTGTGAAGTCCTTGATTTGCTTTGTGAATGATGATGTCTTGGTAAAATGTCAGCTTGGTGGTTGATATGTAACTAAAATAGTTTTTCACTTATTATTATTATGTATATTGAAAGCCTGCTATGTGCCAGTCTTCGTGTTAACTCTGAGAGAAAAGCTCCATTTCTTCCTTCTATACTCTATACTTACCTGTGACTTTAGACAACCAGGCTCACGTATAACACCATCCAGAGTTATTGCTCAGACTTGGAGTTGAGTATGATGGCTGCAAGCATGATAATAGGGGCTGGGTCTATCTTACACTTTGTACTCTACAGGGGTTTCTGGTTCCTCCATGTCTCATTTTGCTTGATGTTGAATGCTGGGAGCTTTCCAGCTTAGTGACTTAGCAGTAAATAAGCTGCTTGCCAATGCAGGAGACACAAGAGATGTGGATTCGGCCCTGGGTGGGAAAGATCCTCTGGAGTAGGAAATGGCAACCCACTCCAGTATTCTTGCCTGGAAAATTCCAAGTACAGAGGAATCTGGTGGACAACAGTTCCTGAGGTCTCAAAGAGTTGGACATGACTAAATGACTGAGCATGCACTCGGAATGCTGGGAAATGTGGAAATACCAAGTTAAAAGCAAATACAGTTATTACATTTTGATCTTAATCCCTGGCAAACAGCAATAGCAATACTGTTTTGTTTTGGTTTTCTGTGTTTACAGTTTGTTAAAGACCTATAGTATATCTTTGCTGAGGAAATTGACTGGTGAATTAGAAAGAACATGGTGCTTATGGACAGAAGATGGAAGTTTTAAGACCTGGATCCATTACAGACTAGCTCTTGGGTGCCAGACAGGTCATTTGTTTTCTCTGAGACTCAATTTCTTCATCTATAAAATTGGCATAGTAATGTTCAGTGGACAAGGTTGCTATATGAATGAGTATATGAAATATGAAATTTTGTTGAAACTACAAAGATTGATCCAAATTTTAGTTCTTATAAGAATTGGCTGGTGAAGTCACTGAAATATTCAAATAGTTTTCTGTCAAAAATTTGGATATTGAGATCCAGTTAATTTTATTTTTCATCTAGATATTTGGCATCAGGCCATATAACCACAAGAACTTTTATAAAATTTCTGTGTAAATGAATTTCTTTGCAAATGAAGATAATTCTTTCTATAAAAGGATTATTTCTCAATAAGTTCATCTGAAGGTAACTGTTTTTCTTTTATAATTCAGCTATAACTTCAGGCACAGGCTTCCCCTACCTCAGTCTTGCCCCTTTTCTGTTGTTCATTCAGAGGATTTTGACTTGTGCCTACCCTATAACTTACTTCTCTGAAGAATCTTCCAGACGCTGTGGTTTCAACTTAACTGGGTGAGAATGTGGTGAATCCTAGCCCCACCATTTCTGAGCTATGTGACTGGGAAATGGCTTCACCTCTTTGAGCCTCAATTTCCTCATCTATAAAATGGAGGATAGTGTTGGTTATTTCCACTTAGCTCTCACTCAGCAACAAAGCCCCTAGTTCTTTCTTCACTGCCCTGGGACTCCAACCTCTGCAGATATCATCAGTGCAACTCACTTGGGTCTAGCAATAGGATATCACTATGTAGAAGAGAGAGAGGTTGGGTTATTTCTTAATACTCTCTTACTTCTCATCATTGCAACTCTGACAGTGGCCACAGGCCTCCGAGATCAGCTTTGGACTTGGTACTGCCTCCATGGTGCTAGCAATCACCATCTCTGGTAATGCTAGTTCTCCCCTTTCTCCTTCAGGTCAAAGCAGCTCACCCTTTGCTAGTCTCTGGTACCTTGCCATATGTACTGGGATGTCCGTATACCTGTGTATATTCTCTGCACTGAATTATCTTTAGGATCGTACCTTCTCATGCTTTGAGTATTTGCCGGGACACTTGCTGAGTTCAGTTTAGTTCAGTCGCTCAGTCGTGTCCGACTCTTTGAGACCCCAAGAATCACAGCACGGCAGGCCTCCCTGTTCATCATCATCTCTCGGAGTTCACTCAGACTCATGTCCATCGAGTCCGTGATGCCATCCAGCCATCTCATCCTCGGTCGTCCCCTTCTCCTCCTGCCCCCAATCCCTCCTAGCATCAGAGTCTTTTCCAGTTAGTCAACTCTTCGCATGAGATGGCCAAAGTACTGAAGTTTCAGCTTTAGCATCATTTCTTCCAAAGAAATCCCAGGGTTGATCCCCTTCAGAATGGACTGGTTGGATCTCCTTGCAGTCCAAGGGACTCTCAAGAGTCTTCTCCAATACCACAGTTCAAAAGCATCAGTTCTTCGGTGCTCAGCCTTCTTCACAGTCCAACTCTCACATCCATAAATGACCACAGGAAAAACCATAGCCTTGACTAGACGGACCTTCGTCGGCAAAGTAATGTCTCTGCTTTTGAATATGCTACCTAGGTTGGTCATAACTTTTCTTCCAAGGATTAAGCATCTTTTAATTTCGTGGCTGCAGTCACCATCTGCAGTGATTTTGAAGCCCAAAAATATAAAGTCTGACACTGTTTCCACTGTTTCCCCACCTATTTCCCATGAAGTGATGGGACCAGATGCCATGATCTTCGTTTTCTGAATGTTGAGCTTTAAGCCAACTTTTTCACTCTCCTCTTTCACCTTCATCAAGAAGCCCTTTAGCTCCTCTTCACTTTCTGCCATAAAGTTCCAAAAAATAAAGTCTGACACTGTTTCCACTGTTTCCCCATCTATTTCCCATGAATAGCTGGGTGTAATCAACCTTAGTGTCCATTTTTTTTTTCTTCTTGGGTGAAAGAGTTCTTTGTTTTGCATAGAATGGTGGGGAGAACCAGAGGGGGGTTTTAACTCCAGGCTATTTTGAGTCAAGTAACTTTCCTTCTGTGGGCTTGATTCAACCAATTAAAATGACTTAAAAGCAAACTAGGTCCTGAAAGAGGAAGAGAACCCACCGGTGGACAAAAGCTTATGCCCTTGATTTCTAGTTTGCCCTTCCCAATACACCACTCTGAAGATTTCAGGTTTTCCTGCATCCTTCTAATCACATCAGCCAATTACTTTCAAAAATCTGTAGGCTTGTCTGTCTGTCTATATTATCTATCTACATCATCTACCTTACTGAGTCTTCTCTTTGTTGAACTTCCAATTCTGCTGCTGCTGCTGCTGCTGCTGCTAAGTCGCTTTAGTCATGTCCGATTTAGTATTGCTGAAGCCTGGCTTGGAGAATTTTGAGCATTACTTTACTAGCATGTGAGATGAGTGCAATTGTGTAGTAGTTTGAGCATTCTTTGGCATTGCCTTTCTTTGGAATTGGAATGAAAACTGACCTTTTCCAGTCCTATGGCCACTGCTGAGTTTTCCAAATTTGCTGGCATATTGAGTGCAGCACTTTCACAGCATCATCTTTCAGGATTTGAAACAGATCCACTGGAATTCCATCACCTCCACTAGCTTTGTTCTTAGTGATGCTTTCTAAGAACCACTTGACTTCACATTCCAAGATGTCTGGCTCTAGATGAGTGATCACATCATCAGGATTATCTGGGTCTTGAAGATCTTTTTCGTACAGTTCTTCCGTGTATTCTTGCCACTTCTTCTTAATATCTTCTGCTTCTGTTAGGTCCAGACCATTTCTATCCTTTATCGAGCCCATCTTTGCATGAAATGTTCCCTTGGTATCTGTAATTTTCTTGAAGAGATCTCTAGTCTTTCCCATTCTGTTCTTTTCCTCTATTTCTTTGCATTGATCCCTGAAGAAGGCTTTCTTATCTCTTCTTGCTATTCCTTGGAACTCTGCATTCAGATGCTTATATCTTTCCTTTTCTCCTTTGCTTTTCGCCTCTCTTCTTTTCACAGCTATTTGTAAGGCCTCCCCAGACAGCCATTTTGCTTTTTTGTATTTCTTTTCCATGGGTCACTTGCTGGTACAGGGATTTAATAATAATGGGTACTTTCTAGGGTTATGGATTAAAGATAAAGTAAATAAGTAGACACAGAACAAGGGCTGAGATATAAGAGGTCAATAAACATCAGCTCTTATCATCTTACTCTCTACCCACGAAGCCTTAGTTTTCTGACTTGCTTCTCACCTCAGCCTAGAAATCAACATTTAGGTCCCCTTCATCCTATGCCTCAGTTCAGTTCAGTTCAGTCACTCAGTCATGTCCAACTCTTTGCCTACCCCAGTTCTAACCCCTCTCTGGCTCAGCTTCTGAGACCTCATTTTTCTAGATTGTCCAGTAGAGATATTGAAAAACATCAAACACTCCTAAAAATAAACTCTTAAAGAAAATCAATCTAAAAAATTACCCAAACAATTAGAAAGTACATTGAGTGAGCATGTCATTAACTATCTTTCTTGAATTATAGCTTTAGCATATATATGCAGTGGAGTAATTTGTGGAGAACTAGATGAAAAACTAATTGTTAACCTCAACAGGCGATCCATCCTCAGTAAATCATACAAGGAGGAGTAGATTGGATAATAACACAGACTAGTAACAGAGAAGGCAATGGCAACCCACTCCAGTTCTCTTGCCTGGAAACTCCCATGGACGGAGGAGCCTGGTAGGCTGCAGTCCATGGGGTCGCTAAGAGTCGGACACGACTGAATGACTTCACTTTCATGCATTGCATTGGAGAAGGAAATGGCAACCCACTCCAGTGTTCTTGCCCGGAGAATCCCAGGGACGGGGGAGCCTGGTGGGCTGCCATCTATGGGGTGGCACAGAGTTGGATACAACTGAAGCAACTTAGCAGCAGCAGCAGGACTAATAGTAATAGCAGTAAATTTGTTTGTTAGATTAATTGAAGAGGTTAATAAAACACAATAAAGTCCAGTTTTTAAAAATCATTATTAAATTTTGAGGTTTTTCAAAAATAAGTAAATTAAAAAATCTCATTTTGCCAGGATATAAGATCTGCCTTTAAAAATCAGTAAGGAAGTTTGGGACATTGTATAGAAATAGAATTAAAATAACTTCTCTTTTGTTTTGTTTTTAAATAGCAAACAGTCAGTGTTTCAGTGAGATTATTTCCAAACCTATGTTTTATAACTTTAGGGGCATCTTCCATAGATATATTTTGGTACTTGTACCATTTCTGACCAGAAAACAGAGTCACTCCAAGCTGGGGCAAAGAGGGACTAGAAGCCTGCAGCTGCTCAAGAAACAGTCACAAACTACTTCCCTGAAGTACTAGTGTGGGTAGAATAATCAGAGCTCTCAGGACCTAGCCAGCAAAGCAAAATCACAAACTACAGTGTGGGATCTCTGAGAGGAGGTCTGCAAAGGACTGCAGAGAGGATGCTGCCATGTCTGATCTTTGTTGACACTTTATAATCCAGAGCCATCTGGATTTTGAAGGGAATGGTTATTTTATCGATGACCCAGCCCCAGACAATCCACCAGAAGTATACTAGACACCATCTTTAGTCACTTTAGAACCCTGTCTTATTAATCATAACCAGAATCATATGCAGTCGGTGTATGTATTCCCATTTCACAGATAATTTTACAGATAAATAAACAGAGAGCTAAAAAGACATAATAACTTGTTCATGGTCATGCAAATAAACAATATGTATCCTCACACTTGTTCAGTTTTCTGTAACATCCTCCTTCTCCATATAAATTATGAAAGCCCATGCTTTTCTTAATATTCCAAATTACTACAACATAGGGCTAACATTTTCTATCATATAAAATGAAGTATGTGAGAATGATAAGTTGGGTTAGGTTGAATGAGTTTTGCAAATGGCTGTCAATAATTTACCAAGTTCTCTCTTTTCAGATTAGTACCCGTTTTGTTGTACTCTGCAGTGCACTATAAATTTTACTCCCTTGAGTTGACTTACTATGCAGTCCCAGTGAAATAATACCTTGCTTTTCAGCTGCTGGCAGACAGTTTGGTTTTCCCAATGGAGAAGACTCATGAATTAAAATCTAGTCAAGCAGAAGTCAACCTTCCGAAAGTCTAAGGCTGGGAATGAGTGGGTGTGTGCTCTTAATCAGAACCGGGATTTCATTTCCACCTGCTCACCCAAGGCCCAAGCTAAGCCCACTCAGAAGCATATTCAAACTCTGGGAATTGCCTCAGAATTTAACCAGCATTATAGGATCAGAATTTTTTCAAATAGTATGAACTTCCCCAAACAGCTGCAATCCAGACATTCATCTCTCACCTGTGTGTTTTTTGTATGAGGGAGATGTAGGGAAGAAAAAGGATGCCAATTTCTCCTTGGTGGTCACATAAATATGAGTTTGGTGCTGCTGCTGCTGCTGCTAAGTCACTTCAATTGTGTCCGACATTGTACGACACCATAGACGGCAGCCCACCAGGCTCCCCCATCCCCGGGATTCTCCAGGTAAGAACACTAGAGTGGGTTGCCATTTCCTTCTCCAATGTATGAAAGTAAAAAGTGAAAGTGAAGTCATTCAGTTGTGTCCATCCCTCAGAGACCCCATGGACTGCAGCCTACCAGGCTCCTCCATCCATGGGATTTTCCAGGCAAGAGTACTGGAGTGGGGTGCCATTGCCTTCTCCAAAATATGAGTCTAGAAATGAGCAAAAATTAAACAGAATATCAGCTGGCCAAGAAAGTATATTAATTCAAAGAAAACAAGAGAAGTTGAGAGATTGAAGATCAAGGAGACAGCAAAGTGAATATTTTGATGGAGAAAAAGAGTAGGAAGGATGCAAATGAATGAATCATGGTTAGAGGAGACTCTTAGAAACTAAGAGCCTCAAAAGGAAATAGCTTTAAATGCAATGGAGATCTGGGGTGCAGATTAGGTGTCAAGTTAAATTGAAGACTCAGTTCAATTCAGTTCAGTCACTCAGTTGTGTCCGACTCTTTGTGACCCCATTGATTGCAGCATGCCATGCTTCCCTGTCCATCACCAACTCCCAGAACTTGTTCAAACTCATGTCCATTCAGCCAGTGATGCCATCCAACCATCTCATCCTTTGTCATCCACTTTGCCTCCTACCTTCAATCTTTCCCAGCATCAGGGTCTCTTCTAATGAGTCAGTTCTTTGCATCAGGTGTCCAAAATATCGGAGCTTCAGCATCAGTGCTTCCAGTGAACATTCAGTACTGATTTATTTTAGAATTGAGTGGTTTGATCTCTTGGCAGTCCAAGGGACTCTCAAAAGTCTTCTCCAACACCAACAGCTCAAAAGCATCAATTCTTTAGTGCTCACCTTTCTTTATGGTCCAACTTTCATACCCATACATGACTACTGGAAAAACCATAGCTTTGACTATACAGACCTTTGTCAGCAAAGTAATGAGCTGAAGCCTACCAACAGGAAATTCAGGAATGCTATGGGGTGGGGGGGTGAGGAGAAATAAGCGTTGATCACAATGTAACTGGATCCTCCTGTTAACCATTTTCACTATACTCTTACTAAGATTCTCTGTTCTCTGGTCCCCTTCAACTCTTTCTCCCACTCACCTTGCTAATCCTCAGATTGCTATTAGGAGAGAACACGTAATCATGTTGATGGACTCGGTCGGAGATGTATAGGTTTTTCTTTTTTTATTGAAGTATAATTGGTTTACAGTCTTGTGTTAGTTTCTGCTGTACATGGAAGCGAGTCAGCTCTATGTATACATACATCTTCTTTCCAACCACCACCCTCTATCCCACCCCTCTAGGCCATCACAGAGCACCGAGCTGAGCTTCTTGTGCTATACAGCAGCTTCCAGCTATTTTAGTGAATATATGTCAGTGGGATAGTGTATATATGTCAATCTACTCTCCCAATTCCTCCCACCCTATAGATTTTGAACTTCACTGAGTCCCTAGGTGTGCTTAGCAATCTTCAGTTGATCCTAGTTGATTCCCATTTTTACTCACAACAGCAGCTCTTTCAAAATCAAAGCTATCTACCCTTCCTGCTGGCATCCTCATTCTGAAGAGACAACCTTATCTCCAACCTCAGAGAAAACATGTAGAGGCAATCAGGCAGGATCTTCCCTAAAATCCTCCCCTTTTATATTCAGACTTATTCATCACTTTATCTATTCTTACCTATCCTTTGTTTGCTTAGTCCAACCTTTACTCAACTCCCATTAAGAATTTGCTCCATGAGGAACTTCCCTGATGGTTGAGTGGCTAAACTCCGTGCTCCCATTTCAGGGAGCCAAGTTCAATCCCTGATCAAGGAACCAGATCCCCCATGCCTCAACTAAGAGTTCTCATGCTGCAGCTAGAAAATCTTGCAAGCCACAACTAAAGATTGCATATGCCACAACTAAGGCCCAATAGGGTCAAACAAATAAATAAATATATTTTAAAAAACCTGCTCCATGAATTAGCACTCCAAGCTTATATAAAGAATATCTATTTTTCTACTGGCTGCTTCCTCAAGACCTATAAATAAGGATAAGTTTTCTTGAAACAAATATTTCCTTGCCCACGGTGGCTCAGAGGTTAAAGTGTCTGCCTCCAATGCGGGAGACCTGGGTTCATTCCCTGGGTTGGGAAGATCCCCTGGAGAAGGAAATGGCAATCCACTCTAGTATTCTTGCCTGGAGAATCCCATGGACAGAGAAGCCTAGTAGGTTACAGTCCATGGGGTCGCAAAGAGTCAGACACGACTGAACGACTTTACCTCACTTCACCTCACCTCCATGACCGCTTAAGTTGCTACTAAATCTTTTTCTTTAATAGACATATTTTATGAAGCCACACTTTATCACTATCCATTTTTCACCAACTATTCACTCTGCAGTTCATTGAAATGTGCAACAAACATGTATGACAACTAAAATCTGATTTATATATCTACTGCTTACCTGATACTCTACTTAAGTAGGCCACTACTAACTTACTTGCCAAGTTCAGTCCTCACCTTTCTGGTCTCTGTTAGAGCTTGTTAGCACACTTCTCCTTATTGGAATCCTCTCCTACAGTAGGCTTGGAAGCACCTCCCTCTTCATGAACTTTTCCTCTCTATTCATTTCTTCATAGATTCCTTGGGGAATCCTTTCTTTCCTCCTTCCCTTGAAATGTTGATTATCTTCAGGATCCATCTTCAATCTCTTTCTCTTCTTTTTGATGTGGCTTCTTGCAAGATTTACATCAAATTCTGTGAATTCAACCATACATGTGATTCCAAAACCTATTTCCATCTCCCAAACCTCCCCTGAGCCAATTTCTCAGTTGCCTAGTAAACATTTCTATCCATTTGCCCTGTAACACTTCAAAATTAATACATTCAAGACAGAACTTATTAATTATCCCATATCACGTCCTTCACTTTGGTAAAATTTCTCCCCAGAAAAGAAGAGAAGGATTTAGGTAAAATGAAAAAAGCGAGAAAGTCTCCAGCATAAGGAAAAGGAAAGGAAAGGGGGAAATTGTTAGTAAGAATTACAGCACATTTTTTTGCCTAGTTCTTATATGTTGGGTGCTGTGGTAGGCAGTAGTCATAGATAACATATTTACTAATTGTCTTCAGTGATTTCACAACAAACCATATGCTATGGTGAGACAGGAAAAATTAGAGCTCCCTAAAGATGCTCCTTCAACCTGGCTTCCTTTCCTCCCTTGAAATCTTTGATGTTACTACTTGGATCTGAAGTTCTGTGTCACTATAGGAGGTTTTCTGAGAGACTGTATTTCTGCCTGCAATGTGGGAGACCTGGGTTCGATCTCTGGGTCGGGAAGATCCCCTGGAGAAGGAAATGGCAACCCACTCCAGTATTCTTGCCTGGAGAATCCCATTGATGGAGGAGCCTGGTGGGCTACAGTCCACGGATTGCAAAGAGTTGGACATGATTGAGTGATTTCACAAAGATGCTTATGCCATAATCCCTAGAATCTGTGAATATGTTACCTTCTGTGGCAAAACAGACTTTGCAGATGGGATTAAGTCAAGGATCTTGAAATGGGAAGATTATGATGGATTATCTGAGTAGGTCCAATAAAATCAGAGTGTTCTTATGAGAGGGAGGCAGGACTCTCAGAGTCAGAGAAGGGGATGTGAAGATGGAAGTTGTGAGCTAAGGAGTGTGGGAAGCCTCCAGAAGCTGCAAAAGGCTGGCAAGGGATTTCCCCCTAGCATCTCCAGAAGGAATGGAGCCCTGCCAATACCTTGATCTTAGCCATGTGAGAACTATTTCAGATTTCTGACCTTCAGACTGAAAGAAAATAAATTTGTGTTGTTTTGCGCTACTAAGCGGCCCCATGTACATATTCAGACTTATTCATCTGAGTAAGGAAATTGAAGCCCAAGGAATTTAAATAGCTGGTCTGAGGTCCCACAACTAGTTAGTGATAGAGCTGGGATCCAAGCTCAGGTAGTTTTGGCTAGCCACTCTGAGTGTTTAATTGTAACACAAGCCCAGTGGGGCTGTCTGAACTGATGATGGTAATAGGGTGGAGGTTCAAATGCAGACACCAGGAACTGAAGAAGGAGAGGTTGGAGATCAAGGGAAATAAAAGCAGACTGTGGTGTTTCAAGAATGGTCCTGGACAAATATCTACAATCAGCACTGCTGCCCAGGATTGGCTTAAGCTCATTCAGTGCTCACAGCTCTAGGAGAGATGGTTTTGCTTGCAGGACAAGCCACGGTGGATTTTTGCTTTTCTCTCCATTTGGATCATCCTCAACAAGCAGTGTGCAAGCTGGGAATATTGGATTCCTTCATTCAAGAACCTTAATGAGCACTTTCTTTCTGCTAAAAGATTTGCCTGGTCCCAGAAATGAGAAATGAATCCTATGTGCTCAGAACCTTCTCTCTACTCTCTCTTCTAAAATCAGCAATTCTTCTTTTAACTTGCTGCCATATTATTGAATAATAACATTAATTATATTGAAGAATATTCAATATAATTTTTGAATAATAATAATAATATGGCAAAATTGCCATATTATTGCCATCTCCGCTATTGTATAGTTCATTACCATTATTCTACCTGACTGTGCAAGCAAAGTTAAATGTGAGACTGACTCAGGAGTTGAGGGCTTAGGGAGATGGGCATTTCTATATACTTCTGGTAGAGTATAATTTGGCAATATACATAAAGTGTTCTGAGATGTTTATGAAATGTGATACTCAGCAATTCTACTCTTAAGATTTTCTTCTATGAAAATAATCAGATTGACATATGAGGTTAGTAATGTCAATATTATGTATAACAGTGAAAAATTAGACATAATCTAAATGTTAACATTAATGGAATAGGTACACACATCTTGGTGAACCCAAAAGATGGCAATCTATGCAGCCACTAAAAAAATAATGTTTTCAAATGCTATTTGGTGACATAGGGGAATGTTGATGATATCTTGTTAAATATAAAAAGTAGAACCCACAACTCTACCAATAGTATGTTAATAGTAGTTAGCTTTGGGTAACAGAATTATGGGATACTCTTATTTTCTTACCTATAAATATTTTTCTATATTTTTAGATTTTCTACTTGAGTATTTATTGCTTTTATAATCAAGGTAAGGATATTTTCCTTTTGATTAGTAATACATACAATATTTGTAATCTATGAAAAATATAA
This sequence comes from Madoqua kirkii, assembly GCA_006408675.1. NCBI lineage: Eukaryota > Metazoa > Chordata > Mammalia > Artiodactyla > Bovidae > Madoqua > Madoqua kirkii. The sequence continues at coordinate 24,933 of SJYC01029128.1, read as the reverse complement.
AAATTTTAAAAGAATACCTATATAGCCAACCCCCACCCCCCACTGAAAGGGATTCCTAAGACTCTATAAATAGTTTAAAAGAACATTAAAGGAATATGTTTATGTGAATTATTCTCTTACTTTCGAGATTCTCTACCATCCCTACTTCATGCCTCAGGAGAAGCCAGCCTCCATGGATTGCATCACTAAAGTCATCCTTGCCCATGGAGTCTAGTTGAATTTGACAAATATTAGTAAGCGATTCTACAAAAGATTAGAGAATAAAGAGAGAAGATGGGATATTCATTCTCCCTGCTATCTAGCACATTGAGCGTCTCTAGAACCTAGTAGGTTTGGAAGTTGCTAGGCTACATTTCCGGTGGCCACAGATGCTGTCTTATAGCTGTTTGCCATGGCTGTGGTTCTCTAGGATCTGGTACCCTCCTTGTCCTCTTGCAGCTTCAGGGCTTGTACCAGTAGGCTTCTTGCTAACTAATCTCTAACAGTATCCCTTGTTGGGTTTTTTTACTCTGCCCACATCTGCTAGTTGTCCTTATATTAACTCTTTTCAGTTAACCCTATGAGTGTACCATCTGTCTCCTGCCAGGTCCCTAACTGGTATGGTGTTTCAGGTGAGTATACAACAGCTGCAGAAATATAGAGAGGGAGGAATAAGCAGACGGCTGATGTTTAGAGAGCAGTTAGTTGCACAATGGCAAGATCATTCCCTGGAAAAAGCAATGGAGAGCTCAGTCTGGATACAAAGTGATTTGGTTGGAGACTTTTTCAATAAAAGTGATGGTGTTCTCCAAAGTCAGGATTCAGGGGGATAAACAGAGAGTTGTAGAAGAAGTTATGCTTATACAGCATCCTAAATAAACTCTTTATTGGTAGATCTGCAACTTCTAGTAGAAAATTCGGAGAGAGAAGATAAATGGCTCCAGTTTAGAGGAGCTCATTTAGAAGTCTTATGGATGCGGAGGTACATTTGTGGACACAGTGCCTTGATCTTTTTCAAAGTTGTTGAATGCATTTGTTTGGACTCAGCACAGCACAGCAGAGTATCTTGTCACAACTGTGGTGCTGGGTGACCTTGTACTTGGAGTAGCTCTCATCCTCTGTTTCTTGGTCCTGCTCAAATTGGATGCCTCTTGCTATGTTGACCAGAAATCTAACCCTCAATCCTAGCCAGCACTTTTACTTTCTGAACTAGAGTTCGACATTCTTCCCTAGGTTTTGGCTTCCCTGAGCAATGGCAACCCACTCCAGTACTCTTACCTGGAAAATCCCATGGATGGAGGAGCCTGGTGGGCTGCCGTCCATGGGGTCGTGAAGAATCAGACACGACTGAGCGACTTCACTTTCACTTTTCACTCTCATGCATTGGAGAAGGAAATGGCAACCCACTCCAGTGTTCTTGCCTGGAGATTCCCAGGGACGGGGAAGCCTGGGGGGCTGCTGTCTATGGGTTTGCACAGAGTTGACAGGACTGAAGCAGCTTAGCAACAGCAGCTCCCACCTCAGGGTTGACAACTCTAAGGGACTCTCTCCTGCCTCTGGGCAGGTTAGACCAGGTGACAGACACGCCTCTGAGAGTAGACTTCCTCAAAAGCTGGACTTTGGCCTTGGAGCCTGAATTCGTGGGCAAAGCAATTTGAGCAATAAAACCTTCCATGTGCACAGTGTACTTTCTCTCAGGACTTTCAGCTCTATTCCCTTTGAGTCTGGATTTTCCCACCTGCATGAAGGTCAAGGGTGGGGGGGGAAAGGCAAGGAAAGAGGCTGGAAAGCTGCCACAGAGCCACATGAAATTACCTGACTTCCCCCAAACTGAATATTATGGAGCAGTGTTTTGTTTTGGTCATAAAGCTGTAGGAATTTACCTACAAATAACTGCAGGTAAATAACTCCCACCCCATCCTGCACCATCCCCCCTCCCCTAGCCTCATCCCCAACTGAAAGGCAGTATTGTCCAGTGGTGATTTCCAAGAATTCCATCATGAGATAGGCACAGGTTCTTAGTCTATGTGTCTACATAGAAAGCCTTTCCAGTGCCCTCAAATAGTGAAGTCTTGGGCGATTGACTCAAGCCAACTGAATTCACAAAAATTGACAAATATGACAAAAAGTACTGCTCTAAATTTTTTTGTTTGTTTTAAATCTCATATCAATTCTCACAGCAATCCTAAAAAGTACATGTGCTAAGATGCTTTGGTCTTGCCTGGCTCTTTGTGACCCTATGGACTGTAGGCTGCCAGGCTCCTTGGTCTATGGGATTCTCCAGGCAAAAACACTGGAGTGGGCTACCATGCCCTCCTCTGGGGGATCATCCTGAATCAGGGATCAAACCCATATCTCTTAAGTCTTCTGCATTGGCAAATGGGTTCTTTTTTAACTAGCACCTCCTGGGAAGCCCTAAAAGGTACATAGGTTCAATTATTTTTTAAAATTTTATTGGATGTATAGTTGACTTGCAATGTTGTGTTAGTTTCAGGTGTATAGCAAAGTGATTCAGTTATACATATAAATATATTCATTCTTTTTTAGATTTTTTTTTCTCATATAGGTTATCACAGAAAGTTGGGTTCAGTTCCCTGGGCTACACTGTAGGTCCTTGTTGGTTATCTATCTTGTATATCCTAGTGTGTGTGTGTAATCCCAAGTTCCCGATTTATCCCTCCCCACCCCATTTCCCATTAGATTATGAAAGTCTGTTTCTGTGTTGTAAAATAAGTTCATTTGTATCTTTATAAAAAAAATAGACTCCACTTATGAGTTATATCATGTACCTCCTTAATACAAGAAAACAAGACACATAAAGGTTGAGCAAATTGCCTGAGATCCCACAGGGAGGAAGTGGCAGAGTCCAGCTTGGGACCCAGGCGTGCGGTTCAGCAGCCTGTACACAGTGTCCTTAACTGAAGCACCCAGCTTCAAGGTGCCACTTACACTAAACATTCATGAAGTGGTGTTTGATCTCACATTTCCTCCCTGAGGCAAACAGATGGAAATGCAACCTACAGTCAAGATTGCTTGGTGAATATTAAGTACAAACAAATGGGAATTAGATTTCCTTAATGAAGGGTTCTTCAGCTAAGAGTGCTTGAAAGATATTCTTCCCCCTTGTGAGGAGAGCACCAGCCGAGGAGATGACTAGAATCTGGTGAGGGCACCTCTTTCTTGGTCCTTGGTTGGGATTTACAGGCCTTGTTCTTGGTCCCCTCCTCATTTTCCGCATGCTGCCCCCCACTGAGAATTTTCTGCTAACACTTTCTTCCCTTAGATATGTTAATGTCATTTTCTTTGTCACAGCTTTAAACATGATAATTGCCAGGCTCTGAAGACAGCTATTCTCTAATCTTTTGATTGGAACTTAATCTGAAAGCTCATTAGCCAGCCCTTCCGGACTCTGGTTTTGTACTTACTGTCTCTGGCCTCATCCTTTGATTTGCTTTGTTTAATTGAGTTTTGAGGTGCTTTAATGATCATTCTTGTGTATCTTCAAAATTCCCTCCTTTCTAAAGTTGGATGTTCTTACTCTTCTTGCTAATATCAGCTGAAATGTTCTATGTGAACAGTTCACAAACATGTCCCCCACTTGGAAACAGACAAGGCAACTAGACCTTTGGTGCATTATTTTATTCTGATTGTTTTGCTCAAAGCTCCCTGATATCACCTATACAGAGATGAAAGACATTTTCTTGATGACCATAAGGAGAACATGAGGTGATATTTAAAACTATGGGCCCTTCCATTCTAAACAAAACATAGGAAGAAGCAGTGACTTGTCCTCTTGAGCAATCTTGAAGATGGTACATTTTAAAATGGGTAATATGTTAATGAGTTTGTTACAACTGTTTAAAAGATCTTAGGAAAAGAAATCTGAAATAGGTCTTGATTTTCCACATATTTTCTCTACCATTACCTACTACCACATTGAGCCTGAGGACACAAGCTCAAGAAGCCAAATCTCTAACTATCTGCTCATAGATTTATGTCAACTACAAATCTGTGTTTGCCAAGGGTATTTGCCATCTGCCTTTGCAGAGACTGAACCATGTGCTGCTGTTGCTGCTGACCTTCAATACCCCCTGAGGGAGTTCAGGGTAGAGTGAGGCACTCTGTGCTCTAGGAAATCTGGTGGAACAGGTCTTTAAGATACTTAAATGTTTTCAGGAATCCATCATGATCTCAATCTTTGCATCTCTTCTACCTAGAAATACTTTGGCCACCTGATGTGAGGAACACTCATTGGAAAAGACCCTGATGCTGGGAAAGACTGAGAGCAGGAGAAGGAGGTGACAGAGGATAAGATGGTTGGAAAACTCAATGGACATGAGTATGAGCAAACTCTGGGAGATAGCCAAGGACAGGGAAGCCTGGTGTGCTGCAGTCCATGGGGTCACATGAGCTGGACATGACTGAACAACTGAACCACATACCTAGAAAATCACTAAATCCCTTCATGATAACATCAGCTTCTCTCTGGTGACTAGCAGAAAATCTCTTGTAAAGTAAGCACTTCATTGCCCTGAACTCCCTCTTCACCAAAAACTTATATATTGACCTCCCTCCAGGACCTCTTTGGGGCAGTCTCTCAGAGCTCTCTGAGATGTTGTCTTGGCTGCAGTCCTCATTTTGCCCCAAATAAAACTTAACTTGCAACTCTCAAGCTGTTCATCTTTTTAGTCAACATTTATGTCATTCATAAGTTGTTCATAAGCCTGAAACAGTTTATATATTCTATCTGACATGAGTCTAGCACTTGACTTTAAACTTTTAAATATGTATAAAGTATAATAATAATATATACACACATTGCTATATATGATGCAATGCTTAGGAAAAGTAACAATGCAGAAGTTAACCGGAATATAAAAAATAGTCCCTTTCAGTTCAGTGTTCTTATTCAAGTGATGATATCAATAGATGTTTTACATGAAAGTTTGGTTATTCCGCACAGCAAAAACTGAGAACAGGTAAAACATTTTGAACATCCTCAGTAATTTTTAAATTATTTAGAAAAGGTCTATTTGCTTCAATGGTAATAACTGGCTTTTTAATAAAGTGAAAGTCATGTTTTAAGAGATCAAGCCACAACAGAGTCTTTGAAGTCTTGGTGCCTCAAGCAAACTTGATGGATTGGCCAATCAAAAGGGTAAGTCCACAGTCCACACCATTGCACATCCTAAAGATGTATTATTCATAGTGAAACGCTCCACTCTTTCCTACCCTACTCTTGGCTCCAAGAGTTTTTACTGGCCACCCTTGCCTTCTGTCTTCCGATAGATTTGACCAGTGAAATGCATCTGTAGGAGATTATTCCTCCAGCCTCCTTCCTATTACATCTCTGTGTAGGCTACTGTTCATATTTGATGTTCCTTTTTATATTACTTTGCATAGGGGTGGTACCATCTCCTCATTTTACTAACTCTGAATTGCTGTACCTTCCACTATTGGTTTGCCTAAAGCTGTCCATGCCTGCAAGTTTTTCTTCTATTTAAGTGTCATCACTTAACCAGTTCAAATGGGCTATCTGATTCTTCTTAGAACCCTGACTGATACAAACGTTAAAACTAAAAATACCAAAATTCAGTGGTTTCAGGTGAGATCATCTGTCATAAAATGAGAAGTAATTTTGAAAAGTTAGTCAGCTATCCAGATGCATACTGACTAACTAGGAAATGATATAAGTAGATTTTTCTAATATTGAATTTTTATTTTACTCCAGAAAAGGAGAGACAGAATATCAAGACTAGGGAAGAATCTTAGAAGAAGAGAATGAATTCATTGTTCAGCTTAACTATAGGCTAAACAGTGGCTCAAAAATTTGGTTAACATTTTTTTTTTTTTTGAGAGGATCTTAGAATCATTACCTTCAAAGCAAAACTGTGTAAGCTCTCAGAGTTTGAGAATCGGGTTAAAAAAAAACAAGAAGATTCTGTGGGTTACCACTCTTAATTCTCAAATTTGATGACAAGTATAGATCCTCATTGGAAAAAACTCTAATACTGGGAGGGATTGGGGGCAGGAGGAGAAGGGGATGAAAGAGGATGAGATGGCTGGATGGCATCCCTGACTCGATGAATGTGAGTCTGAGTGAACTCCGGGAGTTGATGATGGACAAGGAGGCCTGGCGTGCTGTGATTCATGGCGTTGCAAAGAGTCGGACATGACTGAGCAAGTGAACTGAACTGAACTGATAGATAAAGAGGATGAGATGGTTGGATGGCATCACTGCTTGGAGTTGGTGATGGACAGGGAGGCCTGATGTGCTGCAGTCCATGGGGTCACAAAGAATCAGACACAACTGAGCAACTGAACTGAAGTGATAGATTAAGAAATAAAATAAACAATGCTCTCATCAGTCATCTTTCAGCACTTAAAATATCCCTTGAGTATTTCTCTAAAGCACACATGAAATTGATGAGGATCCAAAACACTTATCAGCCATTCCATTGTCAGGAGTGACACAACCTCACAGAAGAAAGAGTTACTGAAATTTTCACAAAACAAACTATGAAAATTTGTATTAATTCCCCTCTTGGCCAACTTATGCTGATCTTAGTTTTCTTTCCATAAAATGTAACCCCTAGGAAAGGAGAGGTGTTATATTTCTTGTTTACCACTGTATATTGATCTGTCCAGGTGTTAGAATATCATTGACTAGGTGACTTATAAACAACAGAAATTTATTTCATTTTTCATGGTTCTCAAGGCTGGGAAGTACAAGATCAAGGTGCCAGTAGATTCAGTGTCAAGTAAGAATCCACTTCCTGGTTTATAGATGATCATTTCTTGTGTTCTCACATGGTTGGAGGGATGGGAAGATCTTAGGGATTTATTTTATAAGCAGTCCACCCTCACCTCCTAAATCACTCCTAAATTCAGTCCAGTTGTGAACCACCCTTTCTGAATTATTATCACTGTGGTGTTGGAGAAGACTCTTGAGAGTCCCTTGGACAGCAAGGAGATCCAACTAGTATTTCTTGTGTTCTCACATGGTTGGAGGGATGGGAAGATCTTAGGGATTTATTTTATAAGCAGTCCACCCTCACCTCCTAAATCACTCCTAAATTCAGTCCAGTTGTGAACCACCCTTTCTGAATTATTATCACTGTGGTGTTGGAGAAGACTCTTGAGAGTCCCTTGGACAGCAAGGAGATCCAACTAGTCCTTTCTGAAGGAGATCAGCCCTGGGTGTTCTTTGGAAGGACTGATGCTAAAGCTGAGACTCCAATACTTTGGCCACCTCATGCAAAGGGTTGACTCATTAGAAAAGACTCTGATGCTGGGAGGGATTGAGGGCAAGAGGAGAAGGGGACGACAGAGGATGAGATGGCTGGATGGCATGACCGACTCGATGGACGTGAGTTTGAGGAACCCTGGGAGTTGGTGATGGACAAGGAGGCCTGACATGCTACAATTCATGGGGTTGCAAAGAGTTGGACATGACTGAGCGATTGAATTGAACTGAACTGAAGCTTGAGATGGTTGGATGGTGTCACTGATTCAATGGACATGAGTTTGAGCAAGTTCCAGGAGATGGTGAAGGACAGGGAAGCCTGGTGTGCTGCAGTCCATGGGGTCCCAAAGAGTTGGACATGACTGAGCGACTGAACAAGTCTCTTTTGCTCCATCTTCTACTAATCTGCCTTTTTTTATTTTTTATAATACATACTCTCTGTGCTTATCCATTCATTTTAATCTTTAAACTTGTATATCAGTCATTACCTGAGTCCTCATTTACATGCAAACCACGTGTCTCTCAATTCTTAACAGAGCTCTTTTATTACATTATGTCTTAGGTTGTGTTATTTCGAGAACACACTGTTGGATGGAGATCCATATGTAGAAATTTACTGGAGAGTGTGCTCAAAATAAATTCTTGTGTGGAAATAGGAGGAAATAGGATTGTATAGTGAAGGAAATACGATTGTGCAGAGAAATGAATTGCACAGGGATGCATTTTCAACAAAGGTCTGCTGTAAGTGTTAAGTGTAAGTCTGATGACCTTTCAAAGTTGACTAGTTTTAAAGCAGAGTATCTAGACCTTCACACACTACTCCTACCCCCTCTCCCCATCATAGGTCACTCAGTAAATGTGGGCATGTGGGCTACACCACTATGAGATATGATGTTAGGCAAGGAGGCTCTACTCCACTGAAGAGAAGTTCTTGGGCAGACATTTAGCTGGGCGTCTCAGCTGTCAACAGTTCTAGCACCAGGAGAATAAGTGCTCAGAGTCCTAAAGGGAGATCTGTGTGATGCATCACAGCCTACACTGTTATCATAGGAAGGTTCAATCTCTTCCAACAAATTCCTCCTAACATAGTGTTTTTCATGAATGCAGTTTTGTTGTCTCTGGGTCTGTTGGCCATATTTACAACCTTCAGTTGCAGTTACTTATTTGAGACTTCAGAGGGAAACATTCATCTCTATATTCTGGAATGCAGAAAAGTCACACACTTTGACTCTGTTCTTAGGTTGGCCTTTCCCACCCAGCGTATCCTTACAAACTCCTGCAAACTAGTGTTCATTTTTTTTTTCTTCAAGAAAATTCATTGAAGTATCCATGGATTGCTATGTTACTCCCATTTATAAAGCAGTGCACTGCTAGTATGCCCTGGGTTCATTCTGGCAATCATATAATTCCAGAGCCTTGGATCCATGACTCAGTGTTCATTAACTTATTGTTTATAAACGTATTTCTTCTTTAATTTATTAATATTTGTGTTCTTTGCTACAGATAATTGTTTGGTTTCAATTAAAGACTGGCCTTATTCAGAAAATATAATGAAAAATAATTTGGATGGTAACAATCATTGTGCCAATGCCTTATTTGGGTAGAGGTCAATGAAAAGCTGAGGCAGCTCCAAAAGTGCCTTGTCATTTTCAGGGACCACTGGGGCCTCAAGAATTGAACTGGGTTTATAAGCAGCCAATTCTCTTTATTCTCCAGCCTGCAGACTAGAAAGGAACCAGTTTCATTAGTTTTGCTAATCACCAATTACTTTACCCCTGGTATTCTTACCAACTCATAATTACTTTACCAGGTATAGCTCTTACTATCAGGTTATGCCACGGGCCATGATTTAGTCTATGGATGGTTGTCCTTGAATTAGCGGCTACTCTTGGTGTAATCAGTAGCTATACTAGTCCTTCAAAGAACTTATACGGGAGATACACTAAGGGAACTGAAAGATAGAGAAGCTCTATACAGTCAGCAAAAACGACACCAAGAGCTGACTGTGGCTCATACATGAACTGCTTATTGCCAAATTCAGACTTAAATTGAAGCAAGTGGGGAAAACCACTAGACCATTCAGGTATGACCTAAATCAAATCCCTTATGATTATATAGTGGAAGTGAGAATAGATTTAAGGAACTAGATCTGACAGAGTGCCTGATGAACTATGGACAGAGGTTCATGACATTGTATAGGAGACAGGGATCAAGATTATCCAAAGAAAAGGAAATGCAAAAAGGCAAAATGGCTGTCTGAGGAGGTCTTACAAATAGCTGAGAAAAGAAGAGAAGCCAAAAGCAAAGGAGAAAAGGAAAGTTATACCCATTTGAATGCAGAGATCCGAAGAATAGCATGGAGAGATACTAAAGCCTTCCTCAGAGATCAATGCAAAGAAATAGAGGAAAACAACAGAATGAGAAAGACTACAGACCTCTTCAAGAAAATTAGAGATACCAAGGGAATATTTCATGCAAAGATGGGCTCAATAAAGGACAGAAATGGTATAGACCTAACAGAAGCAGAAGATATTAAGAAGAGGTGGTAAGAATGCACAGAAGAACTATACAAAAAAGATCTTTACAATCCAGATAATCACAATGGTGTGATCACTCACCTAGAGCCAGACATCCTGGAATGTGAAGTCAAGTGGGCCTTAGGAAGCATCACTATGAACAAAGCTAGTGGAGGTGATGGAAGTCCAGTTGAGCTATTTCAAATCCTGAAAGATGATGCTGTGAAAGTGCTGCACTCAATACGCCAGCAAATTTGGAAAACTCAGCAGTGGCCACAGGACTGGAAAAGGTCAGTTTTCATTCCAATCCCAAAGAAAGGCAATGCCAAAGAGTGCTCAAACTACCACACAATTGCACTCATCTCACATGCTAGCAAAGTAATGCTCAAAATTCTCCAAGCCAGGCTTCAGCAATATGTGAACTGTAAACTTCCAGATGTTCAAGCTGGTTTTAGAAAAGGCAGAGGAACCAGAGATCAAATTGCCAACATCTGCTGGATCATGGAAAAAGCAAGAGAGTTCCAGAAAAACATCTATTTCTGCTTTATTGACCAAGCCAAAGCCTTTGACTGTGTGAATCACAATACACTGTGGAGAATTCTGAAAGAGATGGGAATACCAAACCACCTGACCTGCCTCTTGAGAAACCTGTATGCAGGCCTGGAAGCAAAAGTTAGAACTGGACATGGAACAGACTGGTTACAAGCAGGAAAAGGAGTATGTCAAGGCTGTATATTGTCACCCTGTTTACTTAACTTCTATGCAGAGTACATCATGAGAAACGCTGGGCTGGATGAAGCACAAGCTGGAATCAAGACTGGTGGGAGAAATATCAATAACTTCAGATATGCAGATAACATCACCCTTATGGCAGAAAGTGAAGAAGAACTAAAAAGCCTCCTGATCAAAGTGAAAGAGGAGAGTGAAAAAGTTGGCTTAAAGCTCAACATTCAGAAAACGAAGATCATGGCATCTGGTCCCATCACTTCATGGGAAATAGATGGGGAAACAGTGGAAACAGTGTCAGACTTTATTTTTGGGGGCTCCAAAATCACTGCAGATGGTGATTGCAGCCATGAAATTAAAAGATGCTTATTCTATGGAAGGACAGTTATGACCAACCTAGATAGCATATTGAAAAGCAGAGACATTACTTTGTCAACAAAGGTCCATCTAGTCAAAGCTTTGGTTTTTCCAGTAGCTGTGTATGGATATAAGAGTTGGACTATAAAGAAAGCTGAGTGCCAAAGAATTGATGCTTTTGGACTGTGGTGTTGGAGACTTTTGAGAGCCCCTTGGACTGCAAGGAGATCCAACCAGTCCATCGTAAAGGAGATCTGTCCTGGGTGCTCATTGGAAGGGCTGATGATGAAGCTAAAACTCCAATACTTTGGCCACCTGATGCGAAGAGCTGACTCATTGGAAAAGACCCTGATGCTGGGAAAGATTGAGGGCAGGAAGAGAAGGAGATGACAGATGATGAGATGGTACCGACTCAATGGACATGGGTTTGGGTGAATTCTGGATGTTGGTGATGGACAGTGAGGCCTGGCATGCTGAGGTTTATGGGGTTGCAAAGAATCAGACATGACAGAGTGAATGAAATGAACTGAACTGAACAGCTAGAAAAAGCTCGTCTGGTAAAGATCATGACCAGCATATGCTACTCATCATTTGTACCACCATTTGGGGGTATCAAGTGCCAAAATTTTATTATGCACTTGGCAAATTGATGGAGCTTCCCAGGTGGTGGTAGTGGTAACGATCCCTCATGCCAGTGTAGGAGACAGAAGAGACGTGGTTCGATCCCTGGGTTGGGAAGATCCCTTAGAGTAGGAAATGGTAACCCACTCCAGTATTCTTGCTTGGAGAATTTCATGGACAGAGGAGTCTGGTGGTTACAGAGGAGTCTATGGAGTCACAAGGAGTCGGACAAGACTGACCAACTGACACTTAACTCTACTTGGCAAACTGATAGCTCTTTTCATTTGCTGTGAAATTTATTCCTTTTGTGTCTTGTGAGATACATTGAAGTTCATGTATAACTTATTTGTATTCTTTATTATATTTATATTCCAGTTATATAAAAAGGAGTTTGAGGATAATTGCAAAAAGTTGTATCATGTCCTAATAAGAGTACTAACATGTCCTAACAAGAGTGCAATGCTTAAAGGAAAAAAAAAAAATTAAGTTTTCCTGATAGCATTAAAATAAAAGTCACTTATTATTCATGTAAACACATGGTAAAGTATTAATGGATTTCTCAAGTAATTTTATACAAAGGAATTACAAGTTTAAACCCAAATAGTCTTCAAAGCTTCCATCATGAATCCACGGATTAGTGTTTAAAAAAAGCATGTAAAATAAATGAAATATTATCAGATAGCATTGTATAGTCAGGTATCTTCAGTATTAAATATTAACAGGATTTTGCAATTTGCTGCTTATAGTCCTGCGTAATCAAAACTAAACAAAACTATTAATTTGAGTCTGATGACTGAGCAAGAGTAGCAATTTTTTTATTCCTTAAATGATGGAAATTAATAGTTACTCAGCAATCAAGGGAAAGCCTATACATTTCACTGTTAACATGTAGAAGCACTTTCTCTTGAAAAAAAAATCATGATTTTAACCTAGTTTAGGGAAAATGCTGTTTCATAAATATACCAAATTGAATCGAAATTACTATTAGCATGTTTCTTAAATCTAAAATATTTGTGAGACTTAAAATCTCTATTTATGAATTACTATAGAATCCTGCCAGGAAAGACCTTCTGGGCCAGTCATTATGTTTGCTCCCAAATATTTCCCCACCCTTCTTGCTAAAATGCTTCCAGCTTGCTCAGTAAGTGGGAGACACTAGTGGGAGCACGAAAGACAGGAGAAAGCGATCCTGGGGTTTGGGTACTTCTCTCTCTTTCTCCCCAGTCTGTCTCTGTCTCTGTCTTCTGACCGTGTTTTCACGATTCAACTCCTTATAGTTCCAGGTTGCCTAGGGAGGGTCCCTTTCTCAGAGTTCCTAGCTTCTTCCAGGGAGTCCCTGCTATTTAGCTCCTGCCAGGCTGCCCAACTTCTGGATTCTGCTAGGACTACTACCTCCTCTCCGCATCCAGCCAGTCCAAGAGAAAGAAGCTGCTTCCTGCTGTGGGGAATCTCTTAAGCTGCCTTGCATTTCCTGTTTGGTTTTTCAGCCCTTCCATCAACAGTGCAATTAACTTGTATTTAATTCCCTCTGTTTGAGATAAGGTCTGTTTTTAGTTTGCCTGACTAGACTCTGAGTCATGTGGCACCCTCTGCTTCCTGTGCATGGAAGAGCAGTAGGGCGGAACATTAGTAATCATACAGTCCGTTACTTTGGATAAGCACATGTACAGGTAGGGATATTCCACCCTGTGTGCATATATGATGTTTCACTTCAATATAGTTTTATGCAATTTACTCCAGCATGCTTCTTTTGGATTCTCCCCAACTTTTAGTTACGTACTACTGTAATTCTTTATACAGGAAGATGTCAGAATAGTAACAATCAAATGCTATTTTATGAATACTACACCTTTGCTCAAGCACTAAGAAGATAGTTCTTTGGTGAAGCACATCCAGACTCCGTAGTCTATATCTCATAGAAAGTGAAAGTGAAGTCGCTCAGTTGTGTCCAACTTTTCACAACCCCATGGGATCCTGAAGCCTATCAGGCTCCTCCCTCCATGGGATTCTCCAGGCAAGAGTACTGGAGTGGGTTGCCATTTCCTTCTCCAGGGGAATCTTCCCTGACCCAGGGATTGAACCCAGGTCTCCTGCATTCCAGGCAGATGCTTTAACCTCTGAGCCACCAGAGATATATTTCATAGTTCTCCCTCAATTATTTCCCTTGATCATTTCTTTCTTCCATATCTTTATAACCTTATATTCTATGTTGTGCTCCGATGAAGCCTACCTGTTCCAGTCAAACTATCTTGCCTTCCATTTTTAACATTCAATTTCATGTTCTCCACCATTATGTCTTCACAAGGCAGCAGCACCCTTTCTTATCATATCTTTGACATTGATAATACTTTATATACATAGCAAAATAGTAACATAATTAATAATGCATCATCATACACAGTGTAACTTCTCTGTATCTCTGTCTTCAATATTGGCATTCTCCAGGGTTCTAGTCTAGTCCTCTTGTTTTTTCCTTTTAAACTCGTTTTTTCCTTTTCGGGATAATCTCTGTTCTGATGTATTCACCTCCAAAACTATGGTCCCTAAATCTGAATATCTAGTCCCTAGATGGGCTTCCCTGGTGGCTCAGATGGTAAAGAATCTGCCTGCAATGCAAGAGACCTGTGTTCAATCCCTGGGTTGGGAAGATCCCCTGGAGGAGGGCATCTAACCCACTCCAGTATTCTTGCCTGGAGAATCCCCATGATCTTAGTGCTGTCCAAGGGACTATCAAGAGTTTTCTTCAACACCACAGTTCAAAAGCATCACTTCTTAAGGACTCAGTTTTTTTTATAGTTCAACTCTCACATCCATACATGGCTACTGGAAAAACCAAAGCTTTGTCCAGATGGGCCTCTGTCAGCAAAGTAACGTCTCTGCTTTTAAGTATGCTGTCTAGGTTGGTCATAGCTTTTCTTCCAAGGAGCAAGTGTCTTTTAATTTCATGGCTGCAATCACCATCTGCAGTGATTTTGGAGCCCCCTCAAAATAAAGTTTTCCCCATCTATTTGCCATGATGTGATGGGACTGGATGCCATGATCTTAGTTTTCTGAATGTTGAGCTTTAAGCCAACTTTTTCACTCTCCTCTTTCACTTTCATCAAGAGTCTCTTCAGTTTCTCTTTGCTTTCTGCCATAACGGTGGTGTCATCTGCATATCTGAGGTTATTGCTATTTCTCCCGGCAGTCCTGATGCTCTAAGCAGCATCTCTTCCTAGGAGTCAGCATTCATGGACCTTAGTATACTTCAGGGTTGCCCCTGGTGCCTTAGTGGTAAGGAATCGCCTGCGTTGCAGGAGGCATGTGTTCATTTCCTGGGTGGGGAAGGTCCGCTGCAGAAGAGAATGGCAACCCACTCCAGTATTCTTGCCTAGGAAATCCCATGCACAGAGGAGCCTGGTGGGCTGCAGTCCATGGGGCTGCACTGTTGGACACAACTTAGTGACTAAACAACAATACACTTTCAAGAAGGAGATCACCCAATGAGGAAAGCATGTTACTAGTGATCAACTCCAAATGAAACAGAACTGGAACAATTTTCTGGCTTTGTGTTGGTTTGTTTATTTTGTTTTTATAAAGAGGCACTCATTTCATGATTCAGGTCTTTTCCAAGAAAACATAAATCAAAGTAGGATATTAATATTCATAGAGTTGAATTCACTATAAGGAGGGGTGGTCTAGGTAAAACACTGTGGAAACTTATAAGTCTAGCTTACAGAAGAGGCATAAATAAGAACCTCTCAAAAGTTGATAGCTCACAATACTCTCTTTAGGGTGTAAAATATTTATGTTATAAGGAGACCTATAGAAACAGTCAACAGATGAATGCCATAAGGCATTTAGAGATAAACATCTCTTAAGAAAAACTTATTCTTGCCAAGTTAAAGAAAATAAACCAAACCCTTTGATTTTAAACATTGAAGGAAAGAATGAAAAGCCGTACCCATTTTTCCTATGCTATCACTCTAGTACCTGCTTTAATAAGGAGGCTAAGAACATAATCTATTATAGTAATTGCTCCAAGGATCTTCACAAAACGCTTATCTCCCATTCAATTAGTTTTTTTCAATAAATATTGCTTATTATACATAATTTCATGAAAGATAAAAATATTTTATTATTTACTTATTTTTTAAATTTAAATTTATTTATTTTAATTGGAGGCTAATTACTTTACAATTTTGTATTGGTTTTGCCATACATCAACATGAATCTGCCACGGGTCTACACATGTTCCCAATCCTGAACTCCCCTTCCACTTCCCTCCGCATACCATCCCTCTGGGTCCTCCCAGGGCACCAGCCCTAAGCATCTTGTATCCTGCATCGAACCTAGACTGGCGATTCGTTTCTTATATGATATTATATATGTTAATAGTGCAAAACATTAGAATGGATGACTGGTCAGCTATATATTAAAAATTATTATTCTTTCTTCAATATATACCCAATGGTACCTGACATTTTAATTATACTTTTCATAACACATAGCAGTTTAGTGATATCAGCAGTATTATTGTTCTCTGCATAACACATTTTCACAGGCTACTCTAAGCCTTGCTAAGCTGTTGGATAATAAATGGGAAAATATCACACCACAGGCAATATCTACCTATCCAACAGGCAAAACAAGAAAATGGAGACCAGACCTAGAATCCTCTAGCGTTACTCAATCAAGGCAAATTATCTATTGTCTTCTGCCCAGAAGGTCCCACAGGGCATGAAATAGTGATTTAGGAATTGGCTGGGCCTGAGTTTCTGTGTGTTGCAACTATCTATTACTTCTTAATATATGATAAATCACTTCTATGTATGGTATGACAAAGTTGAATAACAAATTAAATATGACTGTCCCATAAACTTGAAATGTAAAATTTTTTAAAAATACTAGTTTGGATCATTGACATTTGCTCCATAGTGTGCAGGACTGTACAATGCCTTGTTTATATCTGTGCTCACCTCCACTGCACCTTCATTTCACACCTCACAACTTCTATTGCACTCACAAGACCTGACTCTGTTCTTTCTAAAAGTAGGAGTTGGAGAACTTGGATGTTCTTTGTGATTCATCTGGAGTTTCTCAAATCCCTAAGGACAGTGGATCTGGGCTCTAGATATTGAAGAAGGGCTAACGCTGAAACTTTGTGCTGGGAAGAAGAGCAGGAGCTATTCACTGAGCAGAAGAGGAGGAATCTGGAGCAAGTGTGAAGAAGAATTAAAGAAAAAAACACCACGAAGCATAAAGAATGGTAACATGCAGGACTATTTCATCAGTTAAAAACCTTTGCTTTGTACTATCCTAAGTGTCCATATAATGTGCAACATTAAAAGGGTCACACGTGAATGTCCTGTGTTAGTATCTATTTGTTCACTCTGCTCATCTGGAATTTCCCATATAAGATCAGCATAGTGGTGGCTATGAAGACTCTGGATTCAGATACCCTAGGTGCTAAGCTGGTGTCCAGTACTTTCTAAGAATGTGACCTTCACCTTCCTTGGCCTCAGTTTCCTCATATCTAAAAAGAAGATAAAAAATTCTCTCCCTTTTCAGGTTACTGCAAAAAGAAATAAAATACAGATATATAACATACGATGTATATATTTACACGTATGCATATATCTGTACATATGTAATATCTATCATCCATCTACACCTAGAACAGTGCCTGGAATGTCTTTAAATCAATAATGTTCAGTAGAATTATCACATTCATTGTTGTTTTGTAATTTCTATTTAACTTCACATCTGCAGATCTTGTTGCCTCTACTATCTATGAGAACTTTGAGGGTGGGAAAAAATCTTGTTTTGTTATGGCTAAAATTGTTATTTTTGTCTCATCTATTGTGGTTCACCATTCTCCTGTTCTAATTCCATATGATTTAGCTGCAGGTGAATCAGGCCTGGTCAATCAATGCTGCATTCATCTTGCCAGAGGGAATGTACGTGACTTAAGCTTGGATATGTAAGTCCTCACCAGCAAAAGGCTCAGTGATGTCTGGGATGGCTGCCTATCAGACTGTATAAACCTGAAACTCTGGGACTGGCCATCTTTGCCTCCTGAGGGACAGACTGTCCGAGAATGGTGACAATACAGAGGAACAGAGCCAGCAGATGGAGAGGGATGACCATGAGGACACCGAGTTTCTGGATTCAGTCTTGCCTCAAAGGAATGCTCTTCAGCTTTTCTGATTTTATAAGGAAGTAGATCCTCTCTTTAGTTTATTTAAATTAGTTTATATTGGATTTGCAACCAAATTAATACTAATATACACCTTCTTGTGTGTGTGTGTGTGTGTGTGTGTGTGTGTAATTCTTTTTAAACTTTTTACTTTGTATTGGGGTATAGTCAGTTAATCGGAGAAGACAATGGCAACCCAGTCCAGTACTCTTGCCTGGAAAATCCCATGGTCAGAGGAGCCTGGTAGGCTGCTGTCTATGGGGTCACTAAGAGTCAGACATGACTGAGCAACTTCACTTTCACTTTTCACTTTCATGCATTGGAGAAGGAAATGGCAACCCACTCCAGTGTTCTTGTCTGGAGAATCCCGAGGACGGGGGAGCCTGGTGGCTTCTGTCTATGGGGTCACACAGAGTCGGACATGACTGAAGTGACTTAGCAGCAGCAGCATAGTCAATTAATAATGTTGTGATAGTTTCAGGTGAACAACGAAGGGACTCAGCCATATATATACATCTTCTTAAAATTAACTTTAGTCCTCATGACCCTCTTTGATCATGACATTGAAATATATGCCACTGACATTATATAAGGCCTTATACATAGAAGACCATGCATGCACACACACACAAATATTGCATGTATAAATGAATTAAAAAATTTAAAACTGCAACCATGAAATTAAAAGATGCTTACTTCTTGGAAGAAAATCTATGACAAACCTAGACAGCATATGAAAAAGCAGAGATATCATTTTGCCCACAAAGATCTGTACAGTATATTCTTTCTTCAATATATACCCAATGGTACCTGACATTTTAATTATACTTTTCATAACACATAGCAGTTTAGTGATATCAGCAGTATTATTGTTCTCTGCATAACACATTTTCACAGGCTACTCTAAGCCTTGCTAAGCTGTTGGATAATAAATGGGAAAATATCACACCACAGGCAATATCTACCTATCCAACAGGCAAAACAAGAAAATGGAGACCAGACCTAGAATCCTCTAGCGTTACTCAATCAAGGCAAATTATCTATTGTCTTCTGCCCAGAAGGTCCCACAGGGCATGAAATAGTGATTTAGGAATTGGCTGGGCCTGAGTTTCTGTGTGTTGCAACTATCTATTACTTCTTAATATATGATAAATCACTTCTATGTATGGTATGACAAAGTTGAATAACAAATTAAATATGGCTGTCCCATAAACTTGAAATGTAAAATTTTTTAAAAATACTAGTTTGGATCATTGACATTTGCTCCATAGTGTGCAGGACTGTACAATGCCTTGTTTATATCTGTGCTCACCTCCACTGCACCTTCATTTCACACCTCACAACTTCTATTGCACTCACAAGACCTGACTCTGTTCTTTCTAAAAGTAGGAGTTGGAGAACTTGGATGTTCTTTGTGATTCATCTGGAGTTTCTCAAATCCCTAAGGACAGTGGATCTGGGCTCTAGATATTGAAGAAGGGCTAACGCTGAAACTTTGTGCTGGGAAGAAGAGCAGGAGCTATTCACTGAGCAGAAGAGGAGGAATCTGGAGCAAGTGTGAAGAAGAATTAAAGAAAAAAACACCACGAAGCATAAAGAATGGTAACATGCAGGACTATTTCATCAGTTAAAAACCTTTCTTTGTACTATCCTAAGTGTCCATATAATGTGCAACATTAAAAGGGTCACACGTGAATGTCCTGTGTTAGTATCTATTTGTTCACTCTGCTCATCTGGAATTTCCCATATAAGATCAGCATAGTGGTGGCTATGAAGACTCTGGATTCAGATACCCTAGGTGCTAAGCTGGTGTCCAGTACTTTCTAAGAATGTGACCTTCACCTTCCTTGGCCTCAGTTTCCTCATATCTAAAAAGAAGATAAAAAATTCTCTCCCTTTTCAGGTTACTGCAAAAAGAAATAAAATACAGATATATAACATACGATGTATATATTTACACGTATGCATATATCTGTACATATGTAATATCTATCATCCATCTACACCTAGAACAGTGCCTGGAATGTCTTTAAATCAATAATGTTCAGTAGAATTATCACATTCATTGTTGTTTTGTAATTTCTATTTAACTTCACATCTGCAGATCTTGTTGCCTCTACTATCTATGAGAACTTTGAGGGTGGGAAAAAATCTTGTTTTGTTATGGCTAAAATTGTTATTTTTGTCTCATCTATTGTGGTTCACCATTCTCCTGTTCTAATTCCATATGATTTAGCTGCAGGTGAATCAGGCCTGGTCAATCAATGCTGCATTCATCTTGCCAGAGGGAATGTACGTGACTTAAGCTTGGATATGTAAGTCCTCACCAGCAAAAGGCTCAGTGATGTCTGGGATGGCTGCCTATCAGACTGTATAAACCTGAAACTCTGGGACTGGCCATCTTTGCCTCCTGAGGGACAGACTGTCCGAGAATGGTGACAATACAGAGGAACAGAGCCAGCAGATGGAGAGGGATGACCATGAGGACACCGAGTTTCTGGATTCAGTCTTGCCTCAAAGGAATGCTCTTCAGCTTTTCTGATTTTATAAGGAAGTAGATCCTCTCTTTAGTTTATTTAAATTAGTTTATATTGGATTTGCAACCAAATTAATACTAATATACACCTTCTTGTGTGTGTGTGTGTGTGTGTGTGTGTGTGTAATTCTTTTTAAACTTTTTACTTTGTATTGGGGTATAGTCAGTTAATCGGAGAAGACAATGGCAACCCAGTCCAGTACTCTTGCCTGGAAAATCCCATGGTCAGAGGAGCCTGGTAGGCTGCTGTCTATGGGGTCACTAAGAGTCAGACATGACTGAGCAACTTCACTTTCACTTTTCACTTTCATGCATTGGAGAAGGAAATGGCAACCCACTCCAGTGTTCTTGTCTGGAGAATCCCGAGGACGGGGGAGCCTGGTGGCTTCTGTCTATGGGGTCACACAGAGTCGGACATGACTGAAGTGACTTAGCAGCAGCAGCATAGTCAATTAATAATGTTGTGATAGTTTCAGGTGAACAACGAAGGGACTCAGCCATATATATACATCTTCTTAAAATTAACTTTAGTCCTCATGACCCTCTTTGATCATGACATTGAAATATATGCCACTGACATTATATAAGGCCTTATACATAGAAGACCATGCATGCACACACACACAAATATTGCATGTATAAATGAATTAAAAAATTTAAAACTGCAACCATGAAATTAAAAGATGCTTACTTCTTGGAAGAAAATCTATGACAAACCTAGACAGCATATGAAAAAGCAGAGATATCATTTTGCCCACAAAGATCTGTACAGTCAAAGCTATGGTTACTTCAGTAGTCATGTATGAATGTGAGAGCTGGACCATAAAGAAGGCTGAGCAGTGAAGAACTGATGCTTTCGAATTGTGCTGGGGAAGACTCTTGAGAATCCCTTGGACAGCAAGGATATCAAACCAGTCAACCCTAAAGGAAATCAAACCTGAATATTCATTGGAAGGACTGATGCTGAAGATGCTCCAATACTTTGGTCATCCGATGCCAAGAGCCAATTCATTGGAAATGACCCTGATGCTGGGAAAGGTTGAGGGCAGGAGGAGAAGGGGATGACAGAGGATGAGATAGTTGGATGACATCATTGACTCAATGGACATGCATTTGAGTAAATGCGGAGAGATAGTGAAGAACAAGGAAGCCTGGCATGCTGCAGTCCATGGGATCACAGAGTCAGTCAAGGCTTGATGGCTGAACAGTAACAAAAAGAAACTACACCACATCTTTAGAAAAGATTTTCATGCTTAATAAAACTGATAGCACTGCCTTAACGCCACCTGGTACACAGTGGAACAAGTCCCTTTTTTAGGAAAATACATGATGTAGTCCTGATGACTTATTGGTTGTGAAGAAAAGTGTGGTGGAGACGAGGGATTGAGCATTGGAAGAACGGAGTCCCTCTTAGCATAACTCACTCCATGGTCATCTCATTTCCTTAATCTTCCTGGGTACCATTCTTTAAGATAAATTGGGAAGAACAATACTTTCCTTAAAGGGTAATTGTTGCTTTCAAAGGAGCTCATTTATGTGGGAGCTAAAAATGATACAGATGTTATCTGTCGATTTACCCCATCCCAGATATGCCAATTTCAATTGGCGATGGATACACACCTACCAAATCATGAGCTTAAAAGTGTTGAAATTTATTTTTCTGTAGTCAAAAGTCCGACCGGAAGCGCATTTCAGAAGGATAAATGTGAACATCCACCATCATATCTGGGTCTGGGATATGGCCTTTTGAGGAAATACTGAGTGTTCTCCCTAAAAGGAAGATTCCACTACTAAGTTTTCTCCAAGAATCCCTTCACTTTTTCCATCAAAGAGCTTTAGAGGGCAGATGCAATGCTGTGCTCAAGACTAAATTCTTAACAGGTCCTTGGCCACCGCTGCAGCTCCGTATCTGCGATCCTCCACGCCTAGAGGTGTTTTCAGTGGGCGGGGCGAGAAGCACCTGCTCCCGGGCTCTCTTCGATTCTGGCTCCAATCCCCTGGTTTTAAGGGTGTAGCTCTGCAGTCTCTCAGCTATTCCCTGGAGTGTGCTTTATAAGATCCGGTTTCAGTCCTCTGGTGGGGATCTCTGAGGTCCCGTTACAATTCCCTAGAGATCCGTGCATGTGCGGGAGGGACAGAGCCAGGGAGAGCCCGAGGGAGGGGGCGCAATCTCCGGTCTCCGGTTACCGCCCCGCACGGCCCCCGCCCCGCGCCGCCGAGTGCACTGCGGGCCCAGGGAGCGCCGCGGCCCCTTTAAGAGCCGGGCCCAGGCCGGCCCGGGGGCCGCGGGAGCCCAGAGCGCGGCGCGCGGCGGAGGAGTTGGGATCCGGCGCAAAAGTTTCCTCCCAACTCTGGCCCCGCGCGCCGCCGCTGCCGCCGCCCACTCCAGCCCGGGGCTTGGGGCCGACCCCGCCGCCGCCAGGGCCAGGGCCAGGGCCAGGCCGGCAGTTTCGTTTTGGCGGGCGGGGAGCAGCCGCCAGGGCCGGGCCCGAGCCGGAGCCGGAGCAGGAGCCGGAGGAGCAGCCCGGCCCCCGGCTTCCCCGGCCCCCGGCCACCTGGGAGGTAGCCCTCCCCGCTGCCGCCTGCTCTCGGATCGATTCCCGCCTGCCGGCGGCCGCCTGCCCCGGGCGGAGGGGCGCTGCTGTGAGCCTCTGATCCGGAAGAGGGGCCGAGGAGAGCCGCCCCGGGGTCTCCGCCAGCGCCCGGTGTCCCCTGAGAGTGGGGCCGCGCCCGCCAGCCCAGACACCTGTTCCGCCGGGCCCGGCGTGGTCGCCGGGGGCCAGGATGAAAGTGACCGTGTGTTTCGGCAGGACCGGAATCGTGGTGCCCTGCAAGGAGGGCCAGCTGCCGTTCGGGAGCTCACACAGCAGGCGCTGCAGCGGTACCTGAAGACCCGCGAGAAGGTGGGCGCGGCGCTGGGGGCGCGCGGGCGGGGCGGAGGAGGGGGCGCGGCTGAGGACTGGCTACCCGGTAGCGCTCCGCCGCCACCGCACCTGCCAGGTGCCCCGAGGACAGGGTGGCGACATTCTGGGGACGCAGAGCACCTCGGCGACCTGATTTGTCACGACCTGTGGCTGCAACTTTTGTATGTTGCTAATATGAGGGATCTGGGTGTTTGTGGGCCTTGCTTGTTTCAGGGTGGTGGTTGGAACCGCGGCAGCGAATCACTTGGGGGCTCGTTTGAACGGCAACATCTGGTGCCCCGGTCCAAGCCCACGGCCTCAAAATCTGCTTTTCAACAAGCTCCCAGGTGATTGCAATGGCCAGTGAAGTTTGACAAGCACTGCTTTAGAAGTTGTTGGAGCGAACAGACCTCAGGGGAGCACTTGAAGGTGTTGCTTACCTCAGATGTGATTTTTGACCAGCTAAGGCCCGCCCTACTTCTAATCCTTGAGTTAGAAAGTTGACTGGTGTAAGTAACAGATACTCGGAAGTTACAACTAATGGGGCCCTTGGAATTTCAGCCTCTGGAGCTGGCCTCCCTCAATGACTCCAGCAGGGGGTCAGGTGGAAGGATGCTGCGTGCTGACAGCAACAGTCTACGCTTTGCTATTTTTACTTTAACACCTCGCTTTCTATCAGCATTTACTAAGTGTGTGGGCAGTGTCAGGTCCGGGGTGACTGTCGAAATGATGACAAAGGCTGTTCCCAGCTCTGTCCCTGAAGCCAGGAACAAGTGAAATCTAGGTAAGGTTCCAGAGGTGTTTGTAAATGTGTAAGGCATACTTAAGTATTCACAAGCTGTAACTGTAGTTAGACTCTGGAACTCATACTGAGTATTTGGGTAACATGCTGGGCCTGTTTCTTTTTTAAAGAAAAAAGTTTCAATGAAAACTTTAAATGAAGTCCTCCAGAGGCTTTTTTTTTTTTTTGAATCCTCCAAAGGGATATCTTCTTTGCCCCAAGTCTTCCTAAAATAGGACAAATCATAAAGTTTTAATTTAGAGGCTAGTGTTTTTCTTAATGCTTGTACTTATGCTGTGAGAACTGTAGAAATAGTATGTTGGCCAATTTCATGATGGAAAGATGTAGTTTCTTTTAATGTCATCTCGGTTATCCAAGGCATGAAAGCAATTGTTTTTTTCTAAACATATATAGCTGAGGCATTTAAGAAAATCTCTGCATCTCTGTGCCTCCACTTGGAATTATTATACAGGAAAAAATTCCACTCTGGATAAATGCATGTGCATATTTCCTTGAACAGTCAAGAGCTAAAGATGAGCGTAGAGAATGGTCTATTAATATATTAAATATAATCTCTAAAGCTGGACTTTCTACTAATGGAATTGAGGCAGAGAGGGACAGTAATCAAAGTAGCCTATATAAGTATCTACCTACTGGTTTTTTTCCTTTGTTACAATAGCTCATGCTGTTTATGTTGTGTAATTCAGTTAAAAATGAAAAGTGACACAAGTAGCCAACTGTCCTTAAAATCCTATTTCCCTAACTTCTGAAAGTAGTCTAAGGTTAAATCTAACCATGCTAGTCTAGACAAATTATTAAAGCAAACTTCACTGAGAGGTTGTTTTATTGAGATGATAAACCTATTTCTATTTTTTAAACATTATGAAAAATAATTCTAAAACCTTGAATATTTAGATTTGATACATGGAGCTGTCCAAGTAATAGAAGTAAGCTATAAGCTTATAAATAGCACACAGGGAATTAACTATAGGATATTTAATGCATTATAATTTGATCTTAAAAGGTGTTAAAAAACTATCAATATTCTGTACTGAAAGCATAATTTATAATATCACAAATTCCATAATGT
>SJYC01029127.1:0-14068 GCA_006408675.1 Madoqua kirkii | reverse complement strand
AGGCATTACATTTTTCTGTGTTTACATTTATATATTAGTGAATATGACATTTAAAGGTCACCTGCAACTAATAAATTCTCCCTCCCTTCTTTGGCTTTTAAAATCTCAATTTAATAACTGGAGAATGATATTTTTCCCTCCCAAAATACTCCTCTCTCATAGTTTCATTTTAAATAGCATTGTAATCATAACAAGGCTTTAACTAATATTAAATTATATTCCTAATGGAACTAAAATGTCACGAAATACTCCGATAAAGTCCATGCTTTTATCCATTGAATTTAGAAAATGATGGAGAAAGACCAGAAATATCAAAATTCAATTTCAAAAACAACTTGGCATAAATTCAGTTTCTTTAAATTAGTGGAAGGTTTAAACGCTTTGTTTCTCTGGACAGCAAGGTTTTAAGCCCTTGGGTATTCCTCAGTCGGTCGTGTCTGACTCTTTGCAACCCAGTGGACTGTAGCCTGCAAGGCTCCTCTGTCCATGGCATTTTCCAGGCAAGAATATTGAAGTGAGCTGCCATTTCTTCCTCTAGAGGCTCTTCCCTGACCCAGGGACCGAACCTGGATCTCCCGCATTGGCAGGTGGATTCTTTACTGTCTGAACCACCAGGGAAGCACAGACTTAAAGAGGGCCGTGGAAGCTGCAAGCCGATGAGGATGGGCTTACTCAGTAGTAATAACACAACAGCCAAGAGGAGTTGTGCTTACTTGGTGCAGGCACTGTTCTAGGTGCTTTACGTGTATCAAATGACTAACTCCATGAACGAGGTACTAATATCCCCATTTTACAGATGGGGGAAAAGAACAGGAGTATGACTGGTATGTGGTAGAATTGAGATTTGAACCCAGGAACTGTGTTTCTAGGTCCTTACCCTCAGTCATTAATATGGAGCCTAGTAAGTCACTATGCAGTGGAACTTATCTTATTTATTTTTTTACAGTTTGTTTTTTAAAAAAATTCCATCCATAAACTGCTACAATAACATATCAACCCAATGATAGCAATAGCTATTGTGTTTCTTGCAAAGGGAGACTTGTGTAGGTGCTCAGTCGTGTCCACCTCTTTGCGCCCCATAGTCTATAGCCTGCCAGGCTCCTCCGTCCGTGGGATTTCCCAGGCTAGAATACTGGAGTGAGTTGCCATTTCCTTCTCTTCCCAACACAGGGATCAAACCTGGTCTCTTGTGTCTCCTCCATTGTCAGCAAATTCTTTACTGCTGAGCCACCCGGGAAGCCTTCAAAGTGTTGAGGCATCCTCACACTGCTTTCAACTCTATCTTTTACAGTATAGGTCCGTATGTTACAGGCAGAAGTCTGATTTCTGTGAAAAATATTGCAGGATTTGCAAATCAAGTCTGAAGAATCTTCTTCAGTCTAATTACAAATTGAAAAAGTGGGCGTGATCTCTGAGATAGCTGGGTAGAGAGGTAAGGAGGTAAAGAAACATGTTAAGTGGGAACATGAATGTAAATGAAGCCTGTTTCTTCCGGAGCCCTGAATAATTTAGATGGGAGAAAGGCAGATTTCAAGATTGAGGAGAGAGTTGGAGTTTCTACAGTTTGAAGAGTCCATGAAGCCCAACGAGGACAGTCTGGGTTTTGTGAGCAGAAGCGAGCACTGGCCACCTCCAACTGAGAAGAAACAAAGGAAGCTGGTATTTGTGGAATGTGGGAAGCCAGCTGGATCAGCATCAGATAAGGCCAGAAGTAGGTAAGATACTGAAGAAACTGAGGGAGCTTTGGGGAGAGCTTTAATTTTGTTCTGAATTCTCTCAGACTTTGAGGTTCCTGTGGCCTCCCTGATCCCTGTCCTTTGATAACCTCTATTAGGGAGGTGAATTGACCCAGTGGCAAGAATTGAGGGATTGCTTGTCTTTGGATCCTGGTAGTTTATCATCTTCTCAGGCTCTAAATCCAGTTCAGTTAAGTAGTTAGTGGAGAGGGGATTCTCTTCAGTAGTCAAGGTGGGGATCATTGAGTAATTAATCACCAAAATTGCACATCACAGGTGAATGGCTAATTGAACCGTATCCTGCAGGGCTCTCAACTTGGCTGATCGTTAGTTACCTCTAATTTTAACATTTTAAATAATGCATGTTTCATTCCTTTTCTCCCATGGATTTGGAGTGAAACTTGGGCATCAGTATTAAAAGATACTTCAGATGATACAAATACCCAGTTAGAATTGAGAATCACTAATCTACTACTACTACTATTATTAATCTTTTGGTATCACTGAACTAATTTTATTTTTAAACTCATTTGACAGCAGATAATATGTTTTAGACACTTATGGACCAACTTGTTATTAGCAACTGTCTTTCTACTCCTACTCTGAGTGAATTCCCCCAGCAGGTGTTCAAATAACTTATTAAATTGAACATTGATTTTATATATAAATAAATAAGTGAAAGTACTTTTCAGTAACAAAAATATAAATAAGAGTGTATAGTGTGTGCATATGTGTGAGTTTAGGAGTCGAATAGTATGAACACTTGAGTTTATGGAGTAGTGAGTATGATAGAATTTTTAGAAAGATTTGCAGATCTATGTGTATGAGGATGGTGTGTGTTGTTTTTTTTTTTTTTTTTTAAGAAGCATCTGATTGACTTTCAAAATGAATCTCTTCTGTATTCAGATATTTGGAATAATTTGTTGGCTTTACAAGTTGAGATCAGCTCCCCAGATTGGAATTAGTTAAGAGATCAGTTTTAGAATTTGTACAATGACAAGAATCAGGTGTGATATTATGTGGGACTAGCCTGGAAGAAAAAATTAGAACTCGTAAATTCCTGAATTTTTCAGCTTTTGATGTCTTGTTTCCAGACCATAAGTTTCCTTTATGCATGAGCTAGGACCGCACTGAATTCCCCAAATGCTTTTCAGTTTATTGGGCAGTGACTGACTTGAGTGCTTTATTTCCTATTCAGTTCTCTCCTCTCCCAATGTGTGAACTAGATGCTCTTTCCAGCGTGTAGACAGGACTGACTCACCATCAGTAAGGCACACGCTTCTAACTTGGTTTTGGTTCTGTTGCTTGACTTGCATTGAGCAGCCTCTAAGTTTGCAAACACAGGGCTCATGGGGTCTGCTATGATCCACAGAAGTGTTTTTTTAAGTTCTGCTCAGAGTTATATTTTGAATTTTGCCATGTTTAAATAATATTGAGATTTCATGCAAAACTCCAGATTTCGATCTTTTAGGGAAAAAAGAATCAGAAGCTCTGAGACTACTGGGTTTACTTTCCCACATGGCAGCCTTCAGTTGGAGCTGAGGTTAGACACCTCTTTAGAAGGAATCATTATCCTCTAGTCCCCATTATTACCATCCCGATAGATAAGTATAAGTTGTTGTTTTCCAGTGAGAGTGCTCTTATCAAGATTATCAGGATATGACAGCTAAGAGCCATGGTTACTTGTCAGTCCTTATTTTTTTATGATATCTCACCTTTCAAAATTCTCTCTACCCAGAATTTCTAAACATTTCTCTGTCTTCTGTGTCTTTGCAGGTGCATCCAATACGGTTTCCCTTGTGTGCTGGTGCCTCGGGGTTCTTTCCTTTATTTCAGTTGGATCTCATCCATTCCATGGCTTCAGCTTTCCTCAGGCACACACCTCTAGTCTTGAACTTGCTATCGACCTCAATATCCAGCAGCTTCTGGACTTCACCACCTTGATGTCCCATACATAGTTTAAGCCCGGCTTGTTCTCTGTCCATCTGCATGTCCCCATCCTCCTGTCCTGGTGGTTCAGATAGTAAAGAATCCACCTGTAGTGAGGAAGACCTGGATTTGATCCCTGGGTTGGGAAGATCTCCTGGGGGAGGAAATGGCAATCCACTCCAGTATTCTTGCCTGGAGAATCGCCACGGACAGAGGAGCCTGGTGAGCTATAGTTCATGAGGCTGCAAAGAGTTGGACTCAGATGAGCAACTAAACACATACACATCCTCCTGTAGACTCTTTCTTCATTTCTGGTACCACCATTCACCTGGTTGTCTAATTCAGGAACCGGAAATCCTTTGTTCCTCGATGACCTCTCATCCTCCATATTCTATTACTTGTCTGGTTGGTCAGAAAAGTCCTTTGATGCTTCCGTGTGGTATTTCTTAGATCTGCTTCTTCCTTTCTGCCCCACACCAGTCCTTTCTCATTTCTACTGTGGGGAACTACAGCAGACCCGTAATTGGCCTTTTTGCCACTCAGTTCAGTTCAGTCACTCAGTCATGTCCAACTCTTTGCGACCTCATGAACTGCAGCATGCCAGGCCTCCCTGTCCATCACCAACTGCAGCACGCCAGGCCTCCCTGTCCATCACCAACTCCCGGAGTCCACTCAAACCCATGTCCGTTAAGTTGATGATGCCATCCAACCATCTCATCCTCTGTCATCCCTTTTCTCCTCCTGCCCTCAATCTTTCCCAGCATCAGGGTCTTTTCAAATGAGTCAGTTCACATCAGGTGGCCAAAGTATTGGAGTTTCAGCCTCAACATCAGTCCTTCCAGTGAACACCCAGGTCTGATCTCCTTTAGGATGGCCTGGTTGGATCTCCTTGCAGTCCAAGGGACTCTCCAGAGTCTTCTCCAACACCACAGTTAGCTCCCAATTCTTTCAAAGTGGTCTCCATTGAGGACCTTACAGCTGTAGATCTGATCCTGTCTGGAGTATTGCTGGGATATGTAAATGGCTCTTCACTGCTATTATGTGAAAACCCACTTTGCTTCCGGGTCCAGTATCTTCTCTATCCCTTTATACCCTTTAAATTCGCACATGTGACTTAAAACTTTCACATTTTCCCCCACCTCAAATGAATCCTGCTCATCTTTTGGGATGAAATTCCAACTGCCTCTTCTCTAGGAATTCCCTTCCTCCCTTTTCCCTCACTGTCACTTAGGGGCTTCATACTTGTGTTCCTATAACTCCCTGTGCAGTGATTTCATTTTGAAAACCATATCTTGCATTATACTGTCTACTCATCAGGGTCTTCTAACTTAACAGACAACCCCCAAAGGACAGTGGCTTATCGCTTTCTCAGGAGGAGATGGGGTCTATGACTCATGGAGCCACCTACTGCTGCTCCTTTTGGTTTGGGGTTTTCTGCAGATTGCCTGCCCTGTGCCAACTGGTGAGCAAGGAGAGTGTGGAGGATGCCACAGAAGCCTGGGGGCTTGACCTGGAAGTGGCAGGCATCACTTGTGCCAGCATTCCACTGGTCAGACTGGCCGTGTGTACTGTCTAGATGCAGTGGGCCTGGGAAAGAAGTCCATGTGAATGCAGGAGAGGAACTGGCTGGGCTTGACCACAGAGTGCAACCATTCTGTCTCCTCCACTCTACGCTGAACTATTTAAGAACAAAAAGAATGAGTCTTATTTATTCTCCTATTTCTGTTTTTTGCACAGTACCAGATATATAGTCTGTATACCAGAAATGCTTGTTAAATTGTATCACCTTTCACATTGCTTTCTTTCATAAAAATGAGAATGACCTCATATTCAACACTATGCTTTGTATGAAATCTTTATATGTGGTGTAGTTTTATAAAGAAAGTCTAAATGCAACTTTCTCTTGATTATCTTCAAATACCTCATCAAATCCACATGTGCTGTAGGCAGTGGTTGAGTGGCCCATTATATCTGCCGCACTGATTGTCTTAAATAACAGCTTCAAATTTTGACAGGTTGACTTTCTTTGCAGATTTTCGAGGCTGAGCGCTCTGCAGTTCTGGATTTTTAGCAAAGGAACATCGTAATATTTTTGTTTCATGGAGATGTGTGCAGTGCTGCCCTTTACATTTGAACAGTGTTTGATTTTCAGTGTCTTATTTATTAATTTCATGTTGATTTAAAAAATGATTCGGGACTATCTCGATTTGGGTGGATCCTTTATTTTTGAAAGGCACTGTAACTACATCTTGGGGGCTGCCAAATTAGCTTGGTCTCCCATCTTGGGCTCTACCATTCTTTTGACTGCTGGGCTCTTACTCTGTGGATTGCAATGAGACAGAATTGCAGGATACCAAGAGACAGGATGGTTAAGAAGGTTTCGCTCTCAATTCAGTCTCTGTCAGATTTAGTACTAAGTATCATCCAGGTAAATACACCCTGTACTGCTCTTGTCCTTTACCTCGAGAAAGGATATATTGAACTGGTAAGGTGGTCTCGGGCCCCAGAGGAGGAGCTGGTGGGGCCATTTGGTGATGGAGGCAGATAACAGAAGAGATGTCTGCAACTCTCAGCCACCATCAGCATGACTAGAGACCCACACTGGCAGGGGAAGTGATCAGACCCAATCTACCAGCTTCACTTGAGACAGAAATTAAGGGTATGTGGCGGAGTCTGACAGTAGGCTGTTGATACCTTTTTTAGGGAGATTTAGAGTGAGTCTTGCTACTATTCTTTATTTGTAGAGACATAAACCCTAGAAAAACTGACCACTAGGCAAAGATGGGCTTCTGACAAGGAACGTATAGACAGGGTTTGTACTCCTCCCTGTTTATAGATAGATGACCTGTATTGGGAAAGAGGTGGAGAGAGAGTGGGTCACCTAATTTAAGAATGGTGGGTGAAAACTGCATCTCTTGATGCCATCTACATCCCATGAAAAAGTATGTCACAGATTCACTGAGGCCGTAGTCTGACCTCCAGGTAGTGGATGCTTTGCTACAGTTGCTTTTGATTATCTGACAATCCAAATGCCACTTCAGTTACTTCAGAGAAGATTTATGAAGAGTGACATTGGGTCAAGCATTCTGGGGATATAGAATAAAATAAGATATGTTCCCTGCCCCCATCAGGCTAATAAACTAATATGGCAGAGAAAGGAATGTAGATGAGTAACACAGTGTAGTAGACGGGTTTGGAGTGGTAGATGGAAGACAGTGGTCACCTTCGACTTTGGAGCAGGGAGAGGAGGGGAAAGCATGCCAGTTTCACCAGGAGTTACACGTGGGCAGGGTTTAGAAAGAATGGCCAATTGCTGGGCAGTAAGGGATGGGAGGGTGTTGGAGAGAGGGAGAGTGAGAAGCTGCCTGCCTCTGACTGAGGATCGGTTCAGTTCTGTTGATCAGTCGTATCCAACTTCTTGTGAACCCATGGACTGAACCGCATCAGGCCACCCTGTCCATCACCAACACTCGGAGTTTACTCAGACTCATTCCATGAGTCGGTGATGCCATCCAGCCACCTCATCTTCTGTCAGTCCCTTCTCCTCCTGCCTTTAATCTTTCCTGGCATCAGAGTCTTTTCAAATGAGTCAGTTCTTTGCATTAGGTGGCCAAAGTATTGGCGTTTCAGCCTCAACATCAGTCCTTCCAATGAATATTCAGGACTGATTTCTTTTAGGATGGACTGTTTGGATCTCCTTGCAGTCCAAGGGACTCTCAAAAGTCTTCTCCAACACCTCAGTTCAAAAGCATCAGTTCTTCGGCACTCAGCTTTCTTTATAGTCCAGCTCTCACATCCGTGCATGACTACTGGAAGAAACATAGCCTTGACTAGATGGACTTTTGTTGGCAAAGTAATGTCTCTGGCTTTTAATATGCTATCTAGATTGGTCATAACTTTTCTTCCAAGAAATAAGCGTCTTTTAATTTCATGGCTGCAATCACCATCTGCAGTGATTTTGGAGCCCCCAAAAGAAAGTCTGCCACTGTTTCCACTGTTTCCCCATCTATTTGCCATGAAGTGATGGGCCCGGATGCCATGAGCTTAGTTTTCTGAATGTTGAGCTTTAAGCTAGCTTTTTCACTCTCTTCTTTCACTTTCATCAAGAGGCTCTTTAGTTCTTTACTTTCTGCCATAAGGGTGGTGTTATCTCCATATCTGAGGTTATTGATATTTCTCAGCAGTCTCAACTCCAGCTTGTGCTTCATCCAGCCCAGCGTTTCTCATGATATACTCTGCACATAAGTTAAATAAGCAGGGTAATAATATACAGCCTTGATGTACTTCTTTTCCTATTTGGAACCAGTCTGTTGTTCCATGTCCAGTTCTAACTGTTGCTTCCTGACCTGCATACAGATTTCTCAAGAGGCAGATCAAGTGGTCTAGTATTCCGATCTCTTTCAGAATTTTCCAGAGTTTATGGTGATCCACACAGTCAAAGGCTTTGGCATAGTCAATAAGCAGATAGATGTATTTCTGGAACTCTCTTCCTTTTTTGGTGATCCAGCGGATGTTGGCAATTTGATCTCTGGTTCGTCTGCTTTTTCTAAAACCAGCTTGAACATCTGAAAGTTCTTGGTTTATGTATTGTTGAATCCTGGCTTGGAGAATTTTGAGCATTAGCTAACTAACGTGTGAGATGAGTGCAATTGTGTGGTAGTTTGCTCATTCTTTGGACATTGCCTGTTTTGGGGATTGGAATGAAAACTGACCTTTTCCAGTCCTGTGGCCACTGCTGTATTTTCCAAATTTACTGGTATAGTGAGCACAGCACTTTCACAGCATCATCTTTCAGGATCTGAAATAGCTCAACTGGAATTCCATCACCACCACTAGTTTGTTTGTAGTGATGCTTCCTACCGCTGCTGCTGCTGCTAAGTCGCTTCAGTCATGTCTGACTCTGTGCGACCCCATCCCTGGGATTCTCCAGACAAGAACATTGGAGTGGGTTGCCATTTCCTTCTCCAGTGCATGAAAGTGAAAAGTGAAAGTGAAGTCGCTCAGTCATGTCCGACTCTTAGCGACCCCGTGGACTACGGTCCACCAGGCCCCTCTGTCTATGAGATTTTCCAGGCAAGAGTACTGGAGTGGGTTGCCATTGCCTTCTCTGGATGCTTCCTAAGGCCCACTTAATTTCACATTCTAGGATGTCTGGCTCTAGGTGAGTGATCACACCATTGTGATTATCTGGGTCATGAAGATCTTTTTCGTATAGTTATTCTGTGTATTTTTGCCACCTCTTCTTAATATCATCTTCTTCTGTTAGGTCCGTACTATTTCTCTCCTTTATTGAGCCCATCTTTGCATGAAATGTTTACTTGGAATCTCCAATTTTCTTGGGGAGAGATCGCTAGTCTTTCCCATTGTATTGTTTTCCTCTATTTCTTTGCATTGATCACTGAGGAAGGCTTTCTTATCTCTCCTTGCTACTCTTTGGAACTCTGCATTCAGATGGGTACATCTTTCCTTTTCTCCTTTGCTTTTCACTTCTCTTCTTTTCTCAGCTATTTGTAAGGCTTCCTCAGACAGCCATTTTGCTTTTTTACATTTCTTTTTCTTTGAATGGTCTTGATCCGTTTCTCCTATACAATGTCACGAACCTCTGTCCATAATTCATGAGGCACTCTATCAGATCTAGTCCCTTAAATCTATTTCTCACTTCTACTGTATAATCGTAAGGGATTTGATTTTAGGATATACCAGAATGGTCTAGTGATTTTCCCTACTTTCTTCAATTTAGGTCTAAATTTGGCAATAAGGAGTTCATGATCTGAGTCACAGTCAGGTCCCATTCTTGTTTTTGCTGACTGTTTAGAGCTTCTCCAGCTTTGGCTGCAAAGAATATAATCAGTCTGATTTTGGTGTTGACCATCTGATGATGTCTATGTGTAGAGTTTTCTCTTTTGTTGTTGGAAATGGGTATTTGCTATGACCAGTGCATTCTCTTTGCAAGATTCTGTTAGCCTTTGCCCTGCTTCATTCTATACTGTAAGGCTAAATTTACCTGTTACTCCAGGTTTCTTGATGTCCTAATTTTGCATTCCAGTCCTCTATAATGAAAAGAATATCTTTTTTGGGTGTTAGTTCTAAAAGGTCTTGTAGGTCTTCATAGAACCATTCAACTTCAGCTTCTTCATCATTACTGGTCGAGGCATAGACTTGGATTACTGTGATATTTAATGATTTACCTTGGGAACGAACAGAGATCATTCTGTCGTTTTTGAGATTGCATCCAAGTACTGCATTTAGGTGCGTTTTGTTGACTGTGATGGCTACTCATTTCTTCTAAGGGGTTCCTGCCCACAGTTGTAGATATGATGGTCATCTGAGTGAAATCACCCATTCCAGTCCATTTTAGTTCACTGATTCCTGAAATGGTGATGTTCACTCTTGCCATCTCCTGTTTGACCACTTTCAATTCGCCCTGATTCATGGACCTAACGTTCCAGGTTCCTATTGCAGTATTGGTCTAAAGAGCAGCGTGGAACTTACTTCCATCACCAGTCACATCCACAACTGAGGATACACAAGGTTTTTTGGAGGTATGGCAAGAGAACAACAATATGAGAAGTTTCCTAAAGCCAACTGTGAGAGGGAAAAGTGGGAATGAGGCTGTAAGAAGAAGCCAGAAGCCCATGCTAGGGGCCCTTTGGTATGACTCTAAAGAGCCTGAAGAGTCAGTGGAACGTTCTGGGCAGCGTGGTGATAGTATTTTTCTTATTTTCTATCGATTGTCCTAGAGGATGGAGGCAGAGGGAGCTGGAAACGGAGGTGGAAAACTGGTCCATGTCCTGGCTGTAGGAGTGCAGGTTAGACATACAGAAACAGAAGAGGAAACGGGCTTGGGAATTTCAGGGGCAAAGAAATCAGACTCGGTATTTGACCCTCTATGGCAGGGGTCTCTGACATCTGGGATCTCATGCCTGATGATCTGAGGTGGAGCTGATGTGATAATAATAGAAATAAGTTCACAATAAATATAATGTATTTGAATCATCCTGAAACCATTCCTCCCTCTACCTCCCCGTCCCCTGCTCCACGTCTGGCCCCCCACTCCCCACCCCTTATTCGTGGAAAAATTGTCTTGCATGGAACTAGTCCCTAGTGCTAAAAAGGTTAAGGACCACTGCTTTGTGGTTTGAGAAGCATGGGTACAAATGAGGGAGAGGGAGCCCTCTGAGGCTTATGTCTTCACAATTTATAGGCCGCCAGTGACCTCGCCTGTGTTCTAGATATTGCAGCTTGGGGCCCCAGAGATGAGTGAGACATGGTCTGTGCCCTCCAGGAGCCCCAGAGGTGGGGGCTAGGAGAGGTGGGAGGCTGAGGATGGATGACAGTCTTGCCAGGGAGTGTTTGAGGGCGTAGCTGAGGTCATAAGTCACGAGTTCATAAAGGCGCCGATCTTTTGCATCAGCTTTCTGGCATTGGGTTAGAGCCTTGATTCAAGATTGGGATTGGGGGCAGATGTGGAAAGAATGTGGCGTCCAGAAATAAAAGTGGTCAGACTGAGCTGATGAAGGTATGAACCGTGTTGGTGGCTTTCAGCCTTCTGTTTGCCCCTCGAGAGGCACTCCTGTGACCTGGGAGGCTGGGTAGTATGGACTGTCTTGCTCTGCAGTGTCTAGTTGCCATCAGCCATGGGAGGAGTCCCAGCAGGAGGCAGCTCCCTTCTGTTGGGTTACCATGGGCTGGCTGCCTCCCTTCACTGAAGAACACAACTTTCATCCTGTAGCCCTCCCTGCATACCTGTCTGCAGTCTATTCCCTGGCCCCTTGGGTATCAGATGGTAGCAACCTCACTACTTAGAAGTCCTCTCCCTTGATGTTTTTCCTTAATCCTGGAGAAACCTTTATAAATTATTTATTCAACTCCTAAGTGCTCAATTTGGGTGAACCATCTATTTCCTGCCAGAACTTGGATTGATAAATAAAGTAGTAATAAGTTTTCCTTTATGACACAGTACCCACAACACACATGTACAAATGAAGTCAGGAGGATGGTTCAGTTCAGTTCAGTCGCTCAGTCGTGTCCGACTCTTTGCGACCCCATGAATCGCAGCACGCCAGGCCTCCCTGTCCATCACCATCTCCCGGAGTTCACTCAGACTCACGTCCATCGAGTCCGTGATGCCATCCAGCCATCTCATCCTCGGTCGTCCCCTTCTCCTCCTGCCCCCAATCCCTCCCAGCATCAGAGTCTTTTCCAGTGAGTCAACTCTTCGCATGAGGTGGCCAAAGTACTGGAGTTTCAGTTTTAGCATCATTTTGTCCAAAGAAATCCCAGGGCTGATCTCCTTTAGAATGGACTGGTTGGATCTCCTTGCAGTCCAAGGGACTCTCAAGAGTCTTCTCCAACACCACAGTTCAAAAGCATCAATTCTTTGGCGCTAAGCCTTCTTCACAGTCCAACTCTCACATCCATACATGACCACAGGAAAAACCATAGCCTTGACTAGACGGACCTTAGTTGGCAAAGTAATGTCTCTGCTTTTGAATATACTATCTAGGTTGGTCATAACTTTTCTTCCAAGGACTAAACGTCTTCTAATTTCATGGCTGCAGCACCATCTGCAGTGATTTTGGAGCCCCCAAAATAAAGTCTGACACTGTTTCCCCACCTATTTCCCATGAAGTGATGGGACCGGATGCCATGGTCTTAGTTTTCTGAAAACGACTGAGTGACTGAACTGAACTGAACTGAAATGAGTGCAATTGTGTTGAGTTTGAACATTCTTTAGTATTGCCTTTCTTTGGAATTAGAATGAAAACTGACTTTTCCAGTCCTTTGGACACTTCTGACTTATCCAAATTTGCCAGCATATTGAGTGCAGCACTTTAACAGCATCATATTTTAGGATTTGATAAAGCTCAGCTACAATTCATTCACCTTCACTAGCTTTGTTTGTAGTGATACTACATAAGGCCCATCTGACTTTTCATTCCAAGATGTCTGGCTCTAGATGAGTGATCACACCATCTTGGTGATCTGGGTCATATATATATATATATATACACACACACATATTTAAATATAGTTCTTCCATTTATTCCTGCCACCTATTCTTAATAGCTTCTCTTAGGTCCATACCATTTCTGTCCTATATTGTTCCCATTTAGCAGTGATAGAACACAAAACTTGTTGATGGTCATGAATGCTTTTGTAGGAGTGGCTGAGATTCTCTTGGAGGAATTCTTGAAATGAAATGGCAATTCATGAAGTTATATACTAGTGGTGGTGGACTCTCTGCAGCCCTCAAATTTTGCTTAGAGGAAGCACAGTGATCAAGTCACAGAAAAGGAAGAGGCAGTGTACTGGCCACATATTTGGCTCAAGTCAGTGAAATCTGTTTCCCAGAGTCCTGAAATATCCTCAGCAATAAGTGTAGAACTCAGCATATCAGTATCTTTCTCATGCGTAAATATCTCAATCCATTTTAAAAAGTAAGTCTTTGGGGAGCAATTTTTTCACTGCTCTCCTGAAACCATGGAGAAGTTAAGGGGCTCAAAGAAGATCCCATAGTCATGAATCCTTGTAGTCTTATTTTATGACACATGAGACTGGAGAGAAATAGATTAGAAAAGGTCCACAGTGGAAGAAACAGGGATAGTCGAATGTGGTTCCTAGTCTAGACTTGGAGTACTTTTCATGGATAATGCTGCAAATAATGACAGTCCAAAGAGTTAGGCTCCTGAAATGCTTGCCTTGTCCTAGTATCCAAATATCCAAGTATCCTCCATACCTACATCTAGGACATTCTGTGCAGATAAATATCCTAGTTAGTTGAACTTACTCTATGCCCAGCAGTCCTTCTGTCTTAGGCTTAACTACCTTCACTCTCTCTTTCAAACTGCTGTAACAGCTTTCCTGAGTTTCTCACCATGCCTGAGCTGTCTTGTTTCCATAACCTTTAGTCATTTGAAATTTTTAATATTTAAGCTCTATTCAAAATTTCTATTATAAATATCAACTTACACAGGTGTTTCAGTCACCACCGATTATTTCCTTGAGGAACATTCATGGAAATTGATTTGCTAGTTAAAATATAAATTGTAAAGCTTAAGTAGATACTAAAGAGGGTTTGTATGATATCTATGAGATTTAACTCAAAAATACTTCTGTTACACTTTACATTCAGTATATGCATCTTTATTTTACACTATTTTATATTCAATAAATATCTTCCTTTTTTAGCTAAGTATTTTTATTTTTCTTATCATTTTTACTGAATTTGTACTCCTGCTTTATGTTTTTAGAAATGTTAGTAGTATACTTAAGTGATATTTCCAATTCAATTGCAAATCTACGTAAAGAAATTGCCATCTGACCTAGTAAGTCTTGTGTCAAAAGGATTTTGCACCTAGTTCTAAGGGACACATAAAATAATCTCAAAGTTATATGACAAT
>SJYC01029126.1:21-12253 GCA_006408675.1 Madoqua kirkii | reverse complement strand
TATCCTAGAATTCTGCAGAGATTATGGTTTAATGTAAATATTTGAAGACAAAATACATTCATGTGTATATATTACATGTAATAAGTATGACTACATCAATTTGAAATATATGTTTAATTTGGTATGTCATGTGTTATTATTCCAGTTAAGGATGTTATAATAAAGTTTATACATTTTATACAATTTGATTGACATCACAATTTTTATCAAAAATGAATTGTTCACCTGTAGGACATTGAGCAGTTTATTACTCACCTTTAAAAATATCTAATATTCTGATACCAAAACCAGACAGAGATATCACAGAAAAAAAATATTACAGGCCAATATCACAGATGAATAGAGACACAGAAATCCTTAACAAAATACTAGCAAAAAGATTGCAACAGCATATTAAAATGCTCATACACCATGATCAATTGGGATTTATCCCAGGAATATAAGAATACGTCAACATATGCGAATCAATCAGTGACATACACAATATTAATAAACTGAAAATAAAAACTATATGATCAACTCAATTTATCAAGAAAATGCTTTTGACAAAATGCAACACCAATTTATGATAATACATAAAAAATAAAACTTCTCCAGAAAGTGGGCATAGAGGGAACATAGCTCAATAGATGGACACATATGACAAACCCACAGCAAACTTTATTTCCAGTGGTGAAAAACTGAAAGCATTTTCTCTGAAATCAGGAACAAAACAAGGATTTCCACTCTCGCCATTTTTATTCAACACAATTTTGGAGGTCCTAGCCATGGAAATCAGAGAGAAAAAAAAAAAAAGAAAAATAACCCAAATTGGGGGGGGAAAAAAAGTAACTCTCCTTGTTTGTAGGTGACTTGATACTCTACATAGAAATTCCTAAAGATTCTACCAAAAAAGTACCTTTATTACTGCTGTTAAGTCATTAAGCCTTGTTCAACTGTTTATGACCTAATGGATTGCAGCACCAAAGGCTCCCCTTTCCTTCAACATTTTCCTGAGTTTGCTCAAATTTATGTCCAGTGTATCAGTGCTGGTATCTAACCATCTCATTCTCTGCTGCCACCATTTCCTCCTGCCTTCAATCTTTCCCAGCATCAGGATCTTTTCCAGTGTGTTGGCCCTTTGCATCAGGTGGCCAAAGTATTGGAGCATCTGCTTCAGTGTCAGTCCTTCCAATTAATATTCAGGATTGATTTCCTTACAATCCAAGGGACTGTCAAGAGTCTTCTCCAACACTACAATGCAAAAGCATCAATTATTCAGTGTTTAGCCTTCTTTATGGTCCAACTTTCATATCCGTACATGACTATGGGAAAAACCATAACTTTGACTATGTGGAAATTTGTCCCCAAAGTGATGTCTCTTCTTTTTAATATGCTGTCTAAGTTTGTCATAGTTTTCCTTCCAAGGAGCAAGTGTCTGAATTTCATGACTGCAGTCATCATCTTCAGTGATTTTGGAGGCCAAGAAAATGAAATCTCACCACTTTCATTTCCCCCTCTTTATTTGCCAAGCAGTGATGGATGTCAGATCTTACTTTTTTAGAATGTTGAGTTTTAAGTCAGCATTCTTATTCTCCTATTTCACTGTCATCAAGAAACCCTCTAGTTCTTCCATTCTCTGCCCACTATAGTGATATCATCTGCATATCTGAGGTAGTTGAAATTTCTTCTGGCAATACTGATTCCAGCTTGTGATTCAGGAAGTCTGGTATTTTGCGTGATGTACTCTGCAAACTGGCTTTCCAGGTGGCACTAGTGGTAAAGAATCTGCCTGCCAATGTAGGAGACATAAAAGACATATGTTCAGTCCCTGAGTCAGGAAGATCCCTTGGAGGAGGGTAGGAGGGCATGGAAATCTACCCCAGTATCATTGCCCGGAGAATCCCAAGGACAGAAAATCCAGGTGGTCTACATTCCATAAGGTTTCAGTTAGACATGACTGAAGCAACTTAACAAGCAACTTAACACACACACATAGTTATCCTGTGAGTAACTAAGCAGGATAACAATATGCAGCCATATCATACTCCTTTCCCAGTTTTGAATGAATCCTTGCTCCATGTCCAATTCTAACTGCTACTTCTTGACCTGCATACAGATTTCTCAGGAGGCAGGTAAAGTTGTCTGATATATAATCGTAAGGGATTTGATTTAAATCATAAGTGAGTGGCCTAGTAATTGTACATCCTTTCTCAATGTAAGCCTGGATTTTGCAATAAGGAGTTTGTGATCTGAGTCACAGTCAGCTCCTGCTCTTGCCTTCGTTGACTGTGCAGAGTTTCTTCATCCTCAGCTGCAGTGAATGAAATCAATCTGTGTATTGACCATCTAGTGTTGTCTATGTGTAGAGTCATGTCTCGTTTTGTTGGAAAAGGGTATTTGCTATGACCTGTGTATTCTCTTGACAAAACTCTCTTAGCCTTTGCCCTACTTCATCTGGTATTCTAAGACCCAACTTGCCTGTTAATCTAGATATCTCTTTACTGTCTACTTTTGAATTCTAGTCCTCTTTGATGAGAAGTACTTTTTTTTTTTTTTTTTTTTTGGTGTTAGTTCTAGAAGATGTTACAGATCTTCATAGAACCTGTCCACTTCAGTTTCTTTGACATTAGGGGTTGGGGCATAGACTTGGATTACTGTGATACTGAATGCTTTGCCTTGGAAATGAACTGAAATTATTCTGGCATTTTTGAGACTGCGCCCAAGTACTGTGTTTTGGACTCTTTTGTTGACTATGACGGTAGTCCATTTCTTCTAAGGGACTCTTGCCCACAGTAATAGATAAATAGTCACTGGAATTAAATTTATCCATTCCTGTCCATTTTAGTTCATTGATTTCTAAGAGGCTGGTGTTCATTCTTGCCATATCCTGCTTTACCACATACAGTTTATCTTCATAGACCTAAACTTCCAGGTTTCTATGCACATCCACAGTTCAGTTCAGTTCAGTCATTCAGTCATGCCTGGCTCTTTGTGACCCCATGGACTGCAGTGCACCAGGCCTCACTGTCCATCACCAACTCCCAGAGTTTACTGAATTGAATTGGTGATGCCATCCAGCCATCTCATCCTTTGCCATCCCCTTCTCCTCCTGCCTTCAATCTTTCCCAGCATCAGAATATTTCAAATGAGTCAGTTCTTCTCATCAGGTGGCCAAAATATTGGCATTTCAGCTTCAGCATCAGTCCTTCCAATGAACAACCAGGACTGATATCCTTTAGAATAGACTCATTGGATCTCCTTGCAGTCCAAGGGACTCTCAAGAACCTTCTCCAACACCAAAGTTCAAAAGTGCCACTCTTTGGCATTCAGCTTTTAATAGTCCAACTCTCACATCCATATGTGACTACTGGAAAAACCATAGTTTTGACTAAATGGGCCTTTGTTGGCAAAGTAATGTCTCTGCTTTTGAATATGCTATCTAGGTTGGCCATAGCTTTTCTTCCAAGGAGCAAGGGTCTTTTAATTTCATGGCTGCAATCATCACCTGCTGTGATTGCCAGTCCCAAAAATATAGTCTCCCACTGTTTTTACTTTTTGCTCATCTATGAAGGAAAAAGTAAAAACGTGAAGTGATGGGATCAGATGTCATGATCTTGCCATGAAGTGATGGGATCAGATGTCATGATCTTAGTTTTTGGAATGTTGAGCTTTAAGCCAATTTTTCACTCTTCTCTTTCACTTTCATCAAGAGGCTCTTTAACTCTTTGCTTTCTACATTCACAGACACATCCACAACTGAATGGTCTTTCTGCTTTATCCAAGCCACTTTATTCTTTCCAGAGATAATAGTAATTATTCTTCACTCTTCCCTATAACATATTGTACATTTTCTGATCTGAGGGGGCTCATCTTCTGATGTCATACGTTTTTCCCTACTCGTACTGCTCATGGAGTTTCATGGAAAGATACTTGAGTGGTTTTCCATTCCCTCTTCTAGTTGACCACATTTTGTCAGATCTCTTCACTATAACCCTTCTGCTTACATGGCCCTCTGCAGCACTGCTCATAGTTACGTAGAGTTAAGCAAGCCTCTTTGCCATGGCAAAGCTATG
This sequence comes from Madoqua kirkii, assembly GCA_006408675.1. Classification (NCBI taxonomy): domain Eukaryota; kingdom Metazoa; phylum Chordata; class Mammalia; order Artiodactyla; family Bovidae; genus Madoqua; species Madoqua kirkii. The sequence continues at coordinate 8,198 of SJYC01029126.1, read as the reverse complement.
ATCCATGAAGAGACAAAAAATACTAGATTTCATCAGTAAATCTGATAAAGTTGTAGGAAACAAAATTAATACAGAAAAATCTCTTGAATTTTTATACATAATGAAAAAAATCAAAAGTGGCATTAAAGAAGCAACCTCATTTACCATAGTATCAAAAATAGTAAAATACCTAGGAATAAACCTACTCAATGAGGCAAAAGACTCGTACTCAAAAAACTGTAAGACACTGATGAAATAAATCAAAGATGACACAAATATTGAAATCATATTTCTTCTGATATTCATTGGATTTAATTTTTCTAAAGTTGGCATCTGTTTTGTTTCCTGACTGAATTTACCTTTCTATAGCTTTAATTTAGAAATGATGCACATGACTTTATTAATATATAGAACATTATTCACTTTATTTTCAACTGTTAATTCCATTTTTCTGGGTTTTTTTTAAACATGAATTTAAAAATGAAACCTTACCAGATCATACTTTTACTACTGTAAAATTCTACATTAAATGGAAGACAGTTTGTCTCTAAATACACAGAAAAAAAAATTAAAGACGAGTGACTCATGCTTTAATACGTACACACAGGCAAAGGTTATAGCACTAAGACAAACAGAATAGTGGGGTGGAAATTAGGTCATTGAATAAAGCTTCAAACTCCTATGTTCTGATGAAAAAATTACCAGCTCAGGGAGCAAAGAAAAATCTTCTTTTCTCCAAATGTGTTCTGGATGGAGGATACATTCCCCTGAGAGGAACTGGCATAAAAGAATCTCCATGTTCTGCTTAGTGGTTGAAATTTCATTAACTTAAAAGTAATAAGAAAAATGATGCCAATTAGGCTGGGAGGATATGAGCACAGCTCATTCCAAGATGTAAGAAACCACACCAAATTCCATCTGAATAAATTCCAAAAACACATATGAAGGTATTTTTGAATAGATGATGGAGGGTTTAGTTTATTATACTTTTTTTTTTAAATAGAAAAAAATAGTCAGTATCAGATTTGGAAAATAGTGGACCTTGGTTGATATATTTAAATCTGCCTTAAATTTCTATTACAATACTTCTGTTTCTGGCAAGATGGAGTAAAGAAGAACAGCTGAACCCTTCCTTCTGAAACAGTTAAAAGCATACAAAATACATACAATAATGATTTACAAAGCACCGGGGGGAAGAAAAAATGAAGAAAATAAATCTTGAGACTCAAGAAAAAACTTAGGAAAGATCTTTGATTGCCCCAGCTTAGTGAACAGAAGGGAGTGGTACAAAAAGGAGAACTGCAATAATTTTTAAGGAACTTCTTGAAGGAAAATCTAGAGTTAAGAGTCCAGGTATATTAAGGCTGCTACAGTGTGTGGACAGAACACCAAAGAGGAGAAAGCTTCACTGAGCTCTATAGAGGATCCTCTCCAGCATTCAATGATGTAGAATTGTGCATATCAGTGATGTGAAGTTTGTACTTGGAGATTATCCGAGGTTTGGATAATAAATAGAATTTGAAAATTAAAGGGTTAAAAAGAAGTGAAGAAAAGTGAAGTCACTCAGTCGTGTCCGATTCTGCAACCCCGTGGACTGTAGCCCTAGAATACTGCTTATTTCTTCTTGACATATTGGAAAACCTAACAGGAATTACATAAGACACACAGAAAGATATATTTTGAGTAACTGAGAACAATTAGCCTAGAAGGAACACTTCGCTGATCCTCTCTTCCAAGTCTTACACATTGCTGGCATTCAATTGCTGAGTTGTATCAGACTCTGAAACCCAATGGACTTCACATCAGTCCATCTCATATCAGCTTCTGGAGTTTGCCCAAACTCATGTCCATTCAGGCAGTGATGCCATCCAACCACCTCATCTTCTGTCCTCTCCTTCTCCTCCTGCCTTCAATTTTTTCCAGAATCAGGGCCTTTTCCAGTGAGTCAGGTCTTCCTGTCAGATGGCTAAAATATTGGAGCTTCAGCTTCAGCATCAGTTCTTCCAATGAATGTTCAGGGTTGATTTCCTTTAGGATTGAGTTGTTTGATCTCCTGACAATCCAAGGGACTCTCAAGAGTCTTTTGCAACACCACAGTTCAAAAACATTGATTCTTCACCATTTAGCCTTCTTTATGGTCCAACTCTCACATCCATACATGACTATTGGAAAAACTACAGCTTTGACTATACAGATCTTTGTTGGCAAAGTGATGTCTCTGACTTTTAATACGCTGTCAATGTTTGTTAAGCTATCCTTCCAAGGAGCAAGCATCTGAATTTCATGACTGCAGTCACTGTCCACAGTGATTTTGGAAACCAAGAAAAGAATATCTGCCACTGCTTCCATATTTTTCCCCATCTATTTGCCATAGAGTGATGGGACTGAGTGCCACGCTCTTTTTTTGTTGTTGTTGTTTGTTTGTTTTGTGTTTTAATGTTGACTTTAAGCCAACTTTTTTTTTCTTCTAATTTACAATACTGTATTGGTATTGCCATACTTTGACATGAATCCACCACAGGTGTACATGAGTTCCCAACCCTGAACCCCCCTCTTACCACTCTCCCCATATCATCTCTCTGGGTCATCCCAGTGCACCAGCCACAAGCATCCTGTACCCTGTATTGAACCTAGACTAGCGATTCGTTTCTTACATGATAGTATACATGTTTCAGTACCATTCTCCCAAATCATCCCACCTTCCCCTCTCCCACAGAGTCCAAAAGTCTGTTCTTAAGCCAACTTTTTCATTCTCCTCTTTCACCGTTATCATCAAAAGGCTCTCAAAGAGTTCCTCTTCAATTTCTTCCATTAGAATGGTATCATCTGCTATCTGAAGTTGTTATTTCTACTGGCAATCTTGAATCCAGTTTGTGATTCATCAAGCCCAGCATTTCACATAGTAGAGTCCATGGAATGCTCTAGGCCAGAATACTGGAAGGGGTAGCCATTCTCTGCTCTAGGGAATCTTTCCAACCCAGGCATAAAATCCAGGTCTCCCATGGTGCAGGTGGATTCTTTACCAGCTGAGCCACCAGATAAGCCCAGTGTACTATGCATATTATTTAAATAATCAGGGTGACAATATACAATGCTGGTATACTCCTTTTCCAACTTTGAATCAGCCCATTGTTCCATATCCAGTTCTGACTATTGCTTCTAGACCTACATACAGGTTTCTGAGGAGACAAGTGACGTGGTCTGGTATTCCCATCTCTTTAAGAATTTTCCAGTTTGTTGTGATCCACACAATTAAACACTTTAGCATAGTCAATGAAGCAGAAGTAGATTTTTATTTTTCTGGAATTCCTTTGCTTTCTCAATGATCCAATGAATGCTGGTATTTTTATCTCTGGTTCCTCTGCCTTTTCTAAGCCCAGTTTGCACATCTAAAAGTCTTTGGTTCACATGCTGCTGAAGCCTAACATGAACAATTTTGAGCATAAACTTCCCAGCATGTGAAATGAGTACAACTGCATAGTAGTTAGTACATTCTTTGACTCTGCCCTTCTTTGGGATTGGAATGAAAAGTGACTTTTCTTGTCCTGTGGCCACTACTGAATTTTCCAAATTTGCTGACATATTCACTGCAGCACTTTAACAGCATCACATTTTAGGATTTTTATAACCTAGCTATAATTTGAAATAGCTCAGCTGTAACTTCCTTGACTATTCTTAAAGAGTAGCCTCACTGTAATTCTCTGTTACCTTACCCTGTCTGCTACTACCTCACATGTATTACTTTTATTTACTTATCTCTGTTGTATGCTTTCACCATGAAGATGTAAGCTTTACAATGGACAATGTTTGCTTAATTTTGATTATGGTTTGCAATTTAGTAACTTGAATTGTGTTAATGTAGCTATATATGTTTATTATTTTTGACTAGATGGATTATAAACTACATATGTCCTTATAAAATATTCTTTAATAATATTAATCAATAGTGAATGCTGTTCTGTGTTTAAAGCTATACTGTAGCTTATTTTCCTTATTTTTGTTTAAATCACCATTTCAAGTAATGCTGAAGGAAACATTCATGTAGATAAACATTATTGTCTATGTCTCCTTATTTCAAAATGCAGAGCTCATTTCAGTTTTCCTTCTAGCTGGCACTGAAGCTAGGAACATAGATGGTAATCAATTAACATCACTTTTATTTTTTAAGATTATGGGCTTTTAGAATAAGTAACATTGGAATCAAGGTAAACAGGAGATGGCAAGAGTGGACATTAATATTTAACAAATCAGTGAACTAAAATGAACTGGAATGGGTGAATGTGGGCAAGAATTCCTTAGAAGAAACTGAGTAGCCATCATAGTTAACAAAAGAGTCCAAAATGCAGTATTTTGATGTAATCTCAAAAATGACAGAATGATCTCTTTTCACTTCCAAGGCAATCCATTCAATATCACAGTAAACTGAGTCTATGCCTCAACTAATAATTCTGAAGAAGCTGAGGCAAAATGGTTCTATGAAGACCTACAAGGCCTTCTATAACTAACACCCTCAAAAGATATTATTTTCATTATAGGAGACTGAAATGCAGAAGTAGGAAGTCAAGAAACACCTGGAGTAGCAGGTGAATCTGGCCTTGGAGTACAGAATGAAGCAGGGCAAAGGCTAACAGAATTCTGCCAAGAGAACACATTAGTCAAAGCAAACATACTCTTCCAGCAACACCAGAGAAGACTCTACACTTGGACATCACCAGATGGTCAACACTGAAATCAGATTGATTATATTCTTTGCAACCAAAGATGGAGATGCTCTATAGTGCCAGTGAAAAGAAGACTGGGAGCTGACTGTGACTCAGATTATGAACTCCTTATTGCCAGATTCAGAATTAAGTTGAAGAAAGTAGGGAAAACCACCAGATGATTCAGGTATGATCTAAATCAAATCCCTTATGACTATTCAGTGGAAGTGAGAAATAGATTCAAGTATTAAATCTGATAGAGCGCCTGAAGATCTATAGACGGAGGTTTGTAGGAGGCAGTAATCAAGACCGTTCTCCAAGAAAATGAAATGCAAAAAGGCAAAATGGTTGTATGAGGAGGCCTTACACATAACTGATAAAAGAAGTAAAGCTAAAACGCTCTATAGAGCCAGTGAAAAGAAGACTGGGAGCTGACTGTGACTCAGATTATGAACTCCTTATTGCCAAATTCAGAATTAAGTTGAAGAAAGTAGGGAAAACCACCAGATGATTCGGGTATGATCTAAATCAAATCCCTTATGACTATTCAGTGGAAGTGAGAAATAGATTCAAGGGATTAAATCTGATAGAGTGTCTGAAGATCTATAGATGAAGGTTTGTAGGAGGCAGTAATCAAGACCGTTCTTCAAGAAAATGAAATGCAAAAGGCAAAATGGTTGTCTGAGGAGGCCTTACACATAACTGATAAAAGAAGTGAAGCTAAAGGCAAAGGAGAAAAGAAAAGGTATACTCATCTGAATGCAGAGTTCCAAAGAATAGCAAGGAGAAATATGAAAGCCTTCCTCAGTGATCAATGCAAAGAAATAGAGGAAAACAATAGACTAGGAAAGACTAGAGATCTCTTCAAGAAAATTAGAGATACCAAGGGAACATTTCATGCAAAGATCAGCTCAATAAAGGACAGAAATGGTATGGACCTAACAGAAACAGAAGATATGAAAAAGAGGTGGCAAGAGTACACTGAAGAACTACACAAAAAATATTGTCATGATGCAAATGAATATGACGGTGTGATCACTCACCTAGAGCCAGCCATCCTGGAATGAGAAGTCAAGTGGATCTTAAGAAACATAATTATGAACAAAACTGATGGAGGAGATGAAATTCCAGTTGAGATATTTCAAATCCTGAAAGATGATGCTGTGAAATTGCTGCATTCAATATAACAGCACATTTGGAAAACTCGGCAGTGGCCACAGGACTGGAAAATCTCAGTTTTTATTTCAATCCAAAAGAAAGGCAATACCAAAGAATATATTGTCATGATGCAAATGAATATGATGGTGTGATCACTCACCTAGAGCCAGACGTTCTGGAATGAGAAGTCAAGTGGATCTTAAGAAACATAATTATGAACAAAACTGATGGAGGTGATGGAATTCCGGTTGAGATATTTCAAATCCTAAAAGATGATGCTGTGAAATTGCTGCATTCAATATAACAGCACATTTGGAAAACTCAGCAGTGGCCACAGGACTGGAAAATCTCAGTTTTTATTTCAATCCAAAAGAAAGGCAATACCAAAGAATATTTAAATTATCACACAATTGCACTCATCTCATGTGCTAGTAAAGTAATGCTCAAAATTCTCTAAGCCAGGCTTCAAAAGTACCTGAACTGTGAACTTGCAGAAGTTCAACCTGCATTTAGAAAAGGCAGAGGAACCAAAAACCAAATTGCCAACATCCACTGAATCATCGAAAAAGCAAGTTCCAGGAAAACATCTACTTCTACTTTGTTGACTATTTCAAAGTCCTAGACTTCACATTCCAAGATGTCTGGCTCTAGATTAGTGATCACATCATCATGATAATCTGGGTCGTGAAGATCTTTTTTGTACAGTTTTTCTGTGTATTCTTGCCCCGTCTTCTTAATATCTTCTGCTTCTGTTAGGTTCAGACCATTTCTGTCCTTTATCAAGCCCATCTTAACCTTTACTTAACCCTAATGATAACCTCTTGTTTTTTATTCTTTTTTTTTTAAGTAGTTGGAATATACTACATTTATTTCACTGCTCGCTGATGGATTAGGGCCCATAGTTAGAAAACCAATGGGATTACCTGATGTATAGGAGACATTGAATGGATCATCATGTTAGATGGCTCTAGAAATTTCCACAGGTCCAAGACTCCATTGTTTTCTTTTTCGTGGTTGAGGCGAAATGTGAGGCTGAAGGTAAATTCCTAACACGTATGCATTAGAAGGGTTTAAATTGCAGTCTATGGCTTTTATGGCCAAATATCTTATATGGATAAGATTTAGGTCTTCACCTTTATGAATGGCCAGCACATGAGCTTGGAGTCATCTTGGCCCAGACTTTCAGGTGGCTTGATAAAATCTTGGAGAAAATGAAAGAGTTTCACTTGTGATCCCATATTTCTTTCATCATGACATAGTCATAGTATTAGTAACTTTAATGTTAGGTTCTGAATTGCTTCCTTTTGTAGAAAAAAAATAATTTCCTTGAGGAAATGCAAGATAGATAAATAATCTTTGTCTGTATTCATAGGCACATTTATAGAGACTCAGTGGGCTTGAGTTTCGATAGAAGTGTTTGATCAGAGACATTTTTTCAGAACCTCAAAAATACCCAAAACTTCAGTTCAGAAATCACTAGTTAAAAACAAAACAAAACAAAACACAACACAACAACCCTTGTTTTGTTTTGCTTTTCATTAGAAAGAAAGGAAGTAAAGACACTCAAGTCATGTCCAACTCTGTGACCCCATGGACTGTAGCCCACCAGGCTTCTCCCATCATGGAATTTTTCAGGCAAGAATACTGGAGTGGGTTGCCATTTCCTTCTCCAGGGGATCTTCCCCACCCAGGGATCGAACCCAGGTCTCCCGCATTACAGGCAGATGCTTTACTGTCTGAGCCACCAGGGAAGCCATTTTTTCATTGCTGCTAACTCAATTTGCATTTCAGATCTTTCTGCCTTTCCTTTTTCTTTTGTCTGTGTGTTAGGAGAGCTGTGTGGGACTGTGACCACAGATAGTGAAGTACAGTCCGTTGTGTCTGAGTCTGTGCAGTAACCCCATGGATGGTAGCCCACCAGGCTCCTCTGTCCATGAGATTTCTCAGGCAAGGAGCCTGGAGTGGGCTGTCATTTCCTGCTCCAGGGCATCTTCCCTATCCAGGGACTGAACTGTGTCTCTGGTGTCTTCTACAGTGGCAGGTGGATTGTGCCACCTAGGAAGTCCTTACGGATAGTGAGGAGCCCTCTGTTGCTGTGTTAGTTTCCTAGGACCACAGTGACAAAGCATCATGAGCTGGGTAACCACAGTGGGTGGCTTAAAACAAACAAGTTTGTCACAGCTCTGAAGGCTAGAGGTTCAAAACTGACATGCTGGCAGGCTCACACTCCCTTTGAAGCTTCCCAGAGAAGAACCTTCCTTGCCCTTTCCAGCTTCTTTTGTGCCTAGACATTCCTTAGCTTGTGGCAGCGTAATTCCAATCTCTGCCTCCGTTTTTACA